>JABUQX010086719.1:20000-32918 GCA_015478945.1 Trachelipus rathkii
TCGGTTAAAATGGCCGATACTTAGCCGATACTTCTTACTTTTGGGTGAAAAATTATGTAAGAGAAACTTTTAGATTCAATAATAAATCTAGTTCGATATAGATAGCTAGTACCAAGTTATGTTTTTTTCTCTCGATTTCCTTTTTAACTTAGATTTTTAGCGTTTCTCCAACTTGGTTTTTAGCGTAAAATTTACCTATTTGGACAGTCATTATTTATAATTTATGCAGATTTATCTACTTTTTAGTTGATCAATAGTATTTTTGTACACAATTTCGTGAGTGCGTGAGTGTTTTTAGCTTTCTGGATTATTCATATTTTAGATATTTGCTTTAAATAGGGTTTATCGTTTTAAAATTTGGGTTTTAGCGTACGAATAAATTTTCCTCACTTCTTCTCTTTTGGTTTTTGTCTATTTGTTTCTGTCTTTTCTGTGATTGCGTGTGCGTGTATGATAACAGATTTTCACAGGCGTGGCTTTCTCTTGACTTTACCAACATCAGTAGCTTACTCTTACTCTGCATCCATGGAATACTACCTCTAAACTCTAACCCTAATTTTATGCTCTTGTCTGAGACCTAGATACTAAAAATTCATCCTTCAACTCGTTTAATATATCCAACTATAACTTATTTTATAATTTCCGTTTGAAGAGTTGGAGTATGTGCCTATGTAAATATAAACATTCCTATAACACGTCTCGAGAATCTCGAATCTCCCTAACTTCGATGTTCTGTGGCTTAAAGTCTTTCTTCCTTCTACAATATTCTTATGCTTCTACTACTGTTCTAACAAGGTGAATTTGCTCATGCACGTTACCTTTTTACTTTCTCCACAGGGCTGTTTATATCTTCTCATCCAAATACTGGGTCCTCTGTTTAAGGTGATTTCAGTATTACACAAGAAGCTGAATTGTTGGGTTCCCTCTCGTACTGATTTAGGTGGGGAGGAAGGAATCATTCAGTATTCTCAGCTGATCTGGAGCAACTGATTAAATAACCTACACCACATTCCGGATCGTCCCAACCGATTCTTGAACACTTGCGCTTGACCTATGTTTCACCACTGGTCCCCTGCTCTCTATAAATACACCACCTTCGCTCCTATCAGTAAAATCTGACAACAACCTTATATCTTAATTTTAATACTTTCTCTCAACATCTCCATCCTACCCTATGCGGTTTTTCTGGCACTGATCAGGCCGATTAGGGGGCATTGCGTTGCTTCTACACTAACTTAATTGTAGTGACTGCTTTGACTCTTAAGACGCTTCAGATTCAGCCGATAAAGTGGAGAACTGTTATTGTTAATGGGATGAGCAGGGTTCATTCCTTCTTGGACTAAATCTTTTCTCCTGAAAATCCATAGTTCGATCGTGCTTGTTCCCTGACCATTCATGCTAGAACTTAATGCTTATCGGGTGTGTGGAAAAATTCTCGTTCTCTATCACTCTTGCCAATTTTCAATCAGCTAGAAATCATTGCGGGGATACTCTTCGACAAGCACACAAAGGGGACTTTCATTAAACGAAAATGCTCCCCCCTTGGTTCTCCTGCTGACAAATCTCTCTGGCCTCTTGCCAAAAACATCTCGCTTCAACTTCTGTAAATCATCCTTTCCACTCCTCTTATTCGCCCTGATGATTCTGTTGTTAATGCTCCAACTGAAAAGGCCAATCATCTCTTCGGCCTCCCCTTTTCCTCTAATTCAACCCTAGATGATTCTGGCTTCCCTCTTCCTCCTCCTTCTCCTCTCCAGGTGTCCTATGCCTTTACGTGTTGATTCCATTTGATTGGGTGCATGAGCTCCTGATTCTATGAACGTTAGTAAGGCAGGTGGCCCGGATGGCATTCCTCTCCCGAGTTTTGAGGAAGTGTACTTCCGTGCTGACCCCGCCCCTAATTCAACTATATTCTCTTGCCTCAATACTAGCACTTTCCCTTTGTGTTGGAAGCGTGCATATTTCCAACCTATTCCGTAAAAAGTAAGCCGCTCTGATAATTCTAACTATCGCCCTATAGCTCTCACTTGTATGATACCCAAGATCTTTGAAACCCTTCTCAATTCTCACTTCTTAGAATCATCTGGAGTCTCTTTCCCTTCTTTCTGATTCTTGGTCTTTCGGTGCTTGAGATCTACTGGCGATATACTTTCCTATTTAACAGATTTATGGTTTTCCGCCCTTAGGAACTACGGGAAGACTTGTGGCGCTTGACATATCCAAAGCATTTGACCGGGTATGGCACGCGTCACTGCTTTCTAAACTCCCTTCATTTGGGTTTCCTTCTTCTCTTTGCCCCACTTATGTCTAGCTTCTTTCAAATCGCTCAATGTGCGTCAATAGTGGTGTTCCCTCAAGGGATCATTAATATAAACCGAATAACCCCACTACTTTTCATCAATGATCTTCTCACCTGCACATCTAACTCTATCCACTCATATGTCGATGACTTGACCCTTCATTCTTCAACTCATATCAATTCTGCTCCCTCTTTTACTTCTAGAATTGCCTCTCGTCTTAATCTTTCCGATTCTATTCTTGCTTGAAATCGTCTCAATCTTGTGAAATTCAATTCTTTAAACCTAACTTCTACAAATCTCTCGCTCTAAGACACTTAACTTTTCTATCTCTTTCGACAGTTCTCCTCTCCTGTTGACAATATAAGCATCCTTGGCCTTAACATAAACAAAAAAATGTTTTGAAAACCTCAAATCAGAGTGTGCTAGGACGGCTTCAAAGAAACTGGGAGTTCTGTTTAGAGTGCAGAGACTTTTTTCCTCTTCTCTCTGTTACTCCACCTATACAAGGGGTCTCATCGCCTTTGTATGGAGTACTACTCTCATATCTGGTTTATCTGGGGGGGAGGGAGCTCTGGTTTCACCCGGCTTTTGGTTGGAGTCGAGTCAAAGGCCAAAGACTTATAAATTGTCCTGTACTTTTTCTAGTTCACTTGACCCTTTATATTTGCGGCGCGATGTTGGTGCTTTATCCCTTTTCTATAGGTACTGTAAAGGCAAGTGCTCGAGGGAACTATCCACTCGCGTACCACCACCTTTGACACCCTCGTAGCACAAGAGGGTGCTGTGTCAGCACATGGGATTTTGTGTTGATGTTAGTAACTCCAGACTGGTTCGCTGCGGTGCTTCTTCTTTCCTGCCACCTCTGTTCTGTGGAATTCTCTTCCATCATCTGTGTTTCCTACTCAATTTAATTTCACTCACTTTAAAGCCTGCGTCTGTGCTCATCTGCGTAATTTGCGTTAGATGGATTTTTGAGGCGTTCAACACCCACTCCTTGAATAGGGTTCTGCCTGTGAGCGGCGGTGACAACTGTAAAAAAATAAATAAATAAAAGGTTCTAAGAAGTCCTTTAGCTAGCTGAAACCCCACAAGAATAGCACCTCCGACGGTGAACCACTTCTAGAATGCATTAAATAGCACCATAACCGAGGAGCTTGCTCACTTGACAAAAAAAAAAAAAGAGAGAGAGGTGGCCACCTTATCTGCAACCCCTGGCAGCAGCACTGATGGTGACATGGTGGCTTTTCATCAAATAAACCTACTGAAAATGAGGATTTGGATATGTTAGACTTTGATAAAGTTCATGGCCGAAATTGCATTCACCATCAAAGGAACCACACCAGGGAACCTCATCGTAAAAACTGAGACAGTCATCAGGAGCAAAGATAATTCAAATTTGCAGTCTGTGAAAGAGGAGATGAGGCTCTACGAAAAAAAAAATAATTATCAGCACCTCCTTCATCAGTCGAGAGAGAGCATATTTATATAGTGTAGGTTAGGTAGGAATGTAAACACAAAAAAAGGAACAGTCTCTCGAGAGAGCGTATTTATAGTGTGGGTTAGGTAGGAATGTAAACCCCCCCAAAAGGAACAGTCTCTCACGCCAGATACTGATGAAGCTTAATGTTTTTGCATCAGAATTTGTGAATTTTTGAATTTGATATTGAATGCTATCTATATTAAAGGAGTATTTTATTATGTCATGGTTGAGTAATAGCGTTTTTTTTTTAAATTTTCGGCTGATTAATTGAGGTCTCTTCTTTCATTATTTTTATTCTTTATATTGTAGCTAGTTAAAGAATCTTCTTGTAAATTGTAATCATGTTAAAACATAAAAGCTAGTAGCTAAACTTTGTTAATACTTACTTGAAAATGGAAATGGAATATTTTTTAAATAAACACAAACATAAAAAAGTTATTAATATTATATTTGCAATTATTATTCCTTAAAGGTACTATTTTAATTCATAAAATAAATATACTTGGGCACAACCAAATATGAAATATAAATGACTAAGTATTGTTTGTACAGAATGCAATCTTGAGTTACCCTAGCGGTGCACAAAATGTTCTTTTCTTATTGCGCAATATTTATTATATTAATTAAAGTATCGGTATCGATATCGGTATCGGTATCGGCACCTACAAAAAGAAGTATCGGTATCGGTATCAGTTAAAATGGCCGATACTTAGCCTATCCGGTACATCCCTAGGCCCTTCTTATATATATATAGTAATAACAAATATATATATGCTATATACTACTGTAACATAATAATATATATAGCAACATATATATATAGGAACATAAGTTAATAGCATGACATCTATTGATACTTATCTGCTCAACATGTGTATCCGTCCGTAACCCCAGCCAGCCTATGCTGCTCATAACAGCGCCAACAACATGTATATATGCCATATATATATACTCACCCTCATAACATAATAACTGCTCTATATGCTGCTGCTGCTAATATATAGCCTTATATTAGAGGTAGATGGTTTGATTATATTGCCGATGACGATGACGATGACGATTAATAAATCGTGCCGATGACGAAACCGGTCATGATGATTAGATGACGACGACGATGACGCGATTAATTTCAAAAGTATATTTTTAAAAATTTCTTTCTCATTTCTCAATATATATATATATATATGCTTATATATATATATATATATATATATGTATATATATATATTCTTTATATATATATATATATATATATATATATATATAATATATATATATATATATATATCTCTTTATATATATATATATATATAACTGCTGCTATATATACAAGGCTGTAGATAGGGGGGTCAGGGGGTTCAACCCCAGTATTTAAGCGATCAAAATTTTTGATTCCTTAAGTCTCATAATAATAATAATAATAATAATAATAATAATAATAATAATAATAATAATAATAATAATAATAATAATAATAATAATAATAATAATAATAATAATAATAATAATAATTAATGAAAATGAAAAGTAATTTATTAATGGAAATGAGGAGACATGTTTGTGGTCCGTAACTATTTCTTAGGTCAAGTGGCTGTTCCTCATATATATATAAAATATTTAGACCAGGGACTTAAATGTAAGGTTTCCAAGTTTTCAGATGATATCAAATTGGCTACCTTAGTAAGGAATACTGCGTATCGGGGGTGGAAAAATTTAAAGATAAGGAGGGAGCTGTAATCGTTGATGGGATGAGCAGGCTCATTCCTTCTTCAACTAAATCTTTCTCTCCTCATAATCCATGGTTCGATCGTGCTTGTTCTCTGGCCATTCATGCTAGAGACAGTGCGTATCGGGGGTGGAAAAATTCTCGTTCTCCTATCACTCTCGCTAATTTTCATTCAGCTAGAAATCGTTGCAGGGATACTCTTCGACGAGCAAAGCGGACTTTCATCAAACGAAAGTGCGCTAACCTCCTTGGTTCTCCCTCTGACAAATCTTTCTGGCCTCTTGCCAAAAATATCTCTAGCAACATCTGTATATCTACCTTTCCTCCTCTTATTCGATCTGATGATTCTGTTGCTAATTCTAAAACTGAAAAGGCCAATCTCTTCGGCCTTCTATTTTCCTCTAACTCAACCCTGGACGATTCTGGCATTCCTCTTCCTACTAATTCTCCTCTCAGGTGTCCTATGCCTTTGCCTGTGATTACATTTGATCGGGTGCATGGGCCCCTGAAATCTATGAACGTTAGGAAGGTGGGTGGCCCGGATGGCATTCCTCCCCGAGCTTTGAGGAAGTGTGCTTCCGTGCTATCCCTGCCCCTCGTTCAACTATACTCTCTATGTCTCAATACTAGCACTTTCCCTCAGTGTTGGAAGCTCGAACATGTCCAACCTATTCCGATAAAAGGAAGCCGATCTGATCCTTCTAACTATCCCTATAGCTCTCATTTGTATTCTATATAAGATCTTTGAAACCCTTCTCAACTCTCACTTCTTAGACCATCTGGAAACTCATTCCGATCGCCAGTACGGCTTTCGGCGCTCGAGGTCTACTGGCGATATACTTTCCTATCTAACCGATTTATGGTTTTCCGCTCCCTCAGGAACTACGGGAGATTTGTGGTGGCGCTTGACATGCAAAACATTTGACCAGTCTTGCATGTCATTGCTCTCAAGCTCTCTCCTCCTTTGGGTTTCCTCCTGTCTATCTTTCTTTCAAATCGCTCAATATCGGATGTTGTTGATGGGGCGACTCTCTTCTTCTTTTCTGTCAATAGTGGTGTTCCTTAGGGTTCTGTCTTATCTCCTACTTTATTCCTACTTTTCATTAATGATCTTCTCACCTGCACCTCTAACTCTATTCACTCATATGGTGATGACTCGACCCTTCATTCTTCAACTCCTATCAATTCTGCTCCCTCTTTTACTTCTAGAATTGCCTCTCGTCTCTTAACCTTTCCGATTCTATTCTCGCGATCTGGATAGAATTTCCGAATGGGGTCGACTCAAACTTGTGAAATTCAATTCTTTAAAAGCACAACTTCTAAAAATCTCCTTCTCCAAAACACCTAACTTTCCCATCTCTTCGACGGTTCTCTCTTTTCTCTTGTTGACAATATAAACATCCTTGGCCTTAACATAAACAAAAAATGTCTTGGAAGCCTCTCGTCACAAAAGTTTGCTAGGGCAGCCTCAAAGAAGCTGGAAGTTCTGTTTAGACTGACTTTTTTTCTCTTCTGAGTTGCTCCAGCTATACACAAGGGTCTCATCCCCCATGTATGAGAGTACTGCTCTCCCATATCTGGGGGGGGGCTTCTGGTTTCACCCGGCTTTTGTAAAGGGTCAAGTCAAAGACCAAAAGGCTTATAAACTGTTCTGTACTTTCCAGTTCACTTGACCCCATATTTTTGTGGCGTGATGTTGATGCTTTATCTCTATCCTATAGGTACTGCGGCGGTAGGTGCTCGAGGGAACTTATCACTCGCGTACCACCATTTTTACGACGTATCACAAGGATTGGGCTGTATCTGCGCACGAGAGTTTTGTGTTGACATTAGTAACTCCAGGCTAGTTCCTTGTGGTGATTCCTTCTTTCCCACCACCTCTGTTCTGTGGAATTCTCGTCCATCTTCTGTATTTTCCTGCTGAATTTAATCTCCTCACTTTAAAGCCTGCGTCTGTGTTCATATGCGTAATTTGCGCTTGGGGGGTACTATACCCCCTCCTTGAATGGGGCTCTGCCGTGAATGGTGGTGACAACTGTAAAAAATCCTTGGGTAGGCAGATATGTGGCAAATGAACTGAATCTCCCTACTCACTCCATCCAAAACATAATTCAGATTATCCCAAGAAATCGCACTCTCTTCAACTTTTGCCCTCAGATGGACCATATGTCGCAACCACACAAAAATTTTGACCTTTTCAAACTTAAATTTAACTTGTAGAATCCTAGTACTCACACACACAAAATCTACCATAGCTCTCTGCAGGTCACTCACAAGAATTGCAAATCCTTCTATCCCCCGCCCCTTTCATTCCTTTCCACACCAACACTAACACATTTCACACCACACCATAACATTTCACCGTTTCCTTTCATCTTTGTTTCAGTCACAGTGAGCAAGTAAAATTTGCCCTTTCTAAATACATGTATCACCTCTCTCTCCTCTTCTCCTCAACATTTTATTCCTCTGCATTTCAAATGCCCATACGATTCATATTTTCGCCAAAAGATAGAGGCCGTTTACGGCGATCACGACCTTCTCCGGGCATTAGCATTCCTGCAAAAAGTGAAGAGTAGTGGGGCCAGCCTAACTACCACCGTCCCTTGGTCGCCTTCTAACGCACAGGACATACGATGTGGGCAATTTTTCTCCCCACACATAGGGATATAAGGGATAAGGATATCTGTAGGAGATGTTGTCTAGAAGGGGTGTGGATATAAGTATGCGTATATGATATGTGGATAAAGGTGGTGTTTGTAAGATGTTGTCTGGAGGATGAGTGTGATATGAACGCAGAACAGAAGGCGAACCATTTGGCATTGGAATGTCATACATACCATAAGCAAAATGTTAGTAAGTTTGTGGTCCATATTAATGTAAATAATATATAGTATTCATCCCAGGTATCTATATTCATTATTAGTAAGTATAATATGTGAATTTACATCCGTAGTACATCCCCATATTGGGTGTTTAATTGTAGTTCGTTTAGTAGTTGTGATTTGAGGAACCCATTTACCGAATCACTCGGAGATATCGTATAACTACCTTGGCCTTTAACTCTATCTGAGTGAAGAGTATCGGTATTATAGTTAAAAGTAACGCCTATAACGTAAGGCGCTTTGTTGGTTACATTTTAAACTCGTAAAGAGTGTAGTTAAGGTTATATAGTTCTGGGTAACCCTACTATGAACGCATTTAAATTAGTAATATATATATTATTCCATTGTACTATATCTGAGTACTTATTGAGTTATAAATCCCCAATATTGGATATCTGCATAGTTTTAATATACTCGTTGGTGTCGAATATTATATAGGTTGCTTGATTGCAGTGTTGTTATGCCCTTCTCATCTATCATAACTTGCTTGAGAAACTTGCATGAATCAGAAATACATTTGACAAAAATCAAAATAAAACGTAATAACCTTACCACTACTATTGTTGTGATATTGTTAAAAGTATGCTTACGCATCTTAAAAATATTAAAAAAGTTATAAATCTATGCTACCAATAGCTGACTGTTAAAAAATAAACCCTTACTTATCGTCGTGTTGAGCTCTGTGATGATTCATAACTAGCTAAATAAGTTCGTAAGCTCTAACTGTATATTGAGGTAATATAATTTCATCTACACTTTCCATCGTTTCCAAATAAAGGGCTCTCACACATACTAACAGTGTTAATACATAATATTCAATATAGGAAATAAAATAGTTCAAACTCTTCTCACTAAGCGCGCGCCGCCTCTACATTTTTTTCGATAACGTAACTATGGAAAAAAAATCTGACTTCAGCTTCATGGTGAGAGGCAAGGGTAATCGGACAATGAACCATATAAAATTAATATATTACTAAATAGACCCTTACTAACTATAATGAGAGTAGCTGCCTTCTGTATGTGAGTTTTTTTACTCGTATAGTATAGTTCATTAGTTAAAGTAGTTGTTAATGATTTATTCTGAGAACCACTATACAATTGAACCTATTATAATATTATATATGAGAAAAATTATATATCCAAGGTTAATTAATATCTTAGTAGTAAATTATATATATATATATATAATTGAAATCCAGTTTATATGGGTGATCTATATTATATAAATATTTTTTAGTTATAGATATCTAGATATATATTATTTAAGATATAGTGTCTTGTGATATTTATTAGAGGAATTCAATTGTATCTCTCTATTTCTAATTTTAAGAAGATTCAGAGTTATTACAGTTTTTAAGAAGTCAAAGACTCAATATCTACGTAGTGACCGCCTATTAGAGTTATATTATTCTATTTTTACTCGATTATGTACAATGGTTATAATAGTTATGTTATAAGTTATATTATATTCTCTTACTTAACTCAACTATGACCGCTATTAAATGTATTTAAAATATATTATTATATATATATCCTATGTGATATATATATATATTAGTAATGAAATATATACTACTACTACTATATATATGAGGATAACTTTTAGCTGATTAGTATTATATTAGAAGAAATCTATTGCATCTTTATCTTTATGAGGCAATAGGCACGTGGTCAAGTTTATAAAAGTTCAGTTGTAGCAACTATATCTGATCTATAGTGTAAGTTATGAATATTTTCATATTATGTATATATATATTGTATATAAGACCCTCAATTTATATATAGCCTAATCCTATCCTACTAAAAATATTATGTAATACTATACTTAGGCCTTCTTTGAGTATTAGAATATATCTAATAGAACTCATATATACATCAGATAGGCTTAGCCTTATATAGAGTATGTTGTTTTACTCGAGATTATTAGTAGTAAGTATAATAGTATAGTATGGTAGTTATAGTTTTTCTTTCTTTTAAAATATACTCACTCCACTATATATTATCACATTATATTAGACCAATTATAATATAATGATAAATAATATCTACTATAGGTATCTATTATTATTTTTTCGATAGTATATAATATTATATAATATCTATCGTAAATTATTTTGATTGTTATTATATTTATAATTGATAGTATATCAGATTTATTAGATAGTTATTTGTTTATATGAGGATACCCAGTTATACTATAATCATACGTACTATAAATATGATACGAAACCCTATGGTACCTTATATACTTCTTTGAGTGAATAAGACCCACGTAGGCCGCTTTGTTGTACATTTTACTTATATAGTAGCATAATGGATAAGTATGATTAGTTTCTGGAACATACCACCAATGACCATTAATTAGTAATAATTAATATTATAGTGACGTTTCAACTATTACTATTACTATCCCTATTACTACTACTATTATAATATTTATATAGGATATACTATTGCATAGATTGTTCTTGTGGTGTTATGATTCACTTTATACTTTATGAGGAATAGTACTACCATGTTGGTTGCTTTTGTCGTACTTTAACAGTAGTCTTTTTATATTACTATGGTAGTATCTGGCAAATTTGCTCTCGTTG
The DNA here is from genome assembly GCA_015478945.1 of Trachelipus rathkii. Lineage (NCBI taxonomy): Eukaryota > Metazoa > Arthropoda > Malacostraca > Isopoda > Trachelipodidae > Trachelipus > Trachelipus rathkii. Next base: position 30,983 of record JABUQX010086719.1, read on the forward strand.
CTTTTGAGGCAACCCTACCACTTCTACAAAAATACGAAATCAACACTAATATGCCGAACCGTGGTAAAGAACTTACTGTTTGGCGTAAATATCAAGCAGGGCCTATAAGCAATCGCGCAACCTACACCTCGAGCATGTGAGAAATTACGATCACAACTATAGACTCCGCAAGAATCTTCTGATTAATGTCAGATTGGACAATAATGATTTGTATGAGCATTGTTAGAAGTCTAATCATGTATATTCTTTGTTATAAAAATCTTAAGACAATGATACTGTGGAATAGTCAAGTAAGCTATTTGCAAATTGCGGGCTGGATACTAGTAATAGATGTTATAGATATGATACAACGTTGGTCACAAGCGATCATGTTGTTCCAGCACAAAGTTTGTTGACGCACACTATCTAGAAAAAAGTTGTTGAGAGAAAGTAGATTAAGGAAGTGTGAAAGAATTCTCCTTTGATGATGGGAAAATAGTCGGATCTCACGCTTGCTAATCGAACTAAGTTTTAATGTGTAACTATTAGTAGTATTATGGACACTTCAAAGATGTTATGGAGCTATATCTATGGCCCATATATATAAGTTTTGAATAATTATTTATGAGGTGTAACAGGCACCTTACAAATTATGATTCAAAGTTATGTTCTCGTTTAGAACATTTAAATGGAAAAGGGTTTAAAAGGTAGAAAATAAAAAGTTATTTATCATGTTTTTTTGGACTCATTAATGAGAAAAGAGATGAATATGTGCTCAAACCACACCTGCACCCTCTAAGAGACATCTTTCTTGTGAATCTCCAACTCTTAATTATCGTGAGCAACATAAGTCCTATTAAAATAATACGAATGTGCAGCTAATCTCTCCTTAGTCATGGTTTCATCTACTTCAGAATGTGAAACTTGAACACATATCTTGTAATAAGGCGCTGCTACCGGTACAACCTCGGGTGAATGTTAATTGGTTAATACTTATATAACTTATTGTAAGTATGAAAATCTATATATTAAAGACTAACTATACTATAAATATAGCTACAATAATTGCTGCAAAGTCATTGAAAAATCGTTGTTATTAGCTTCAATTTATATATTATATATATTATACTTACTTATTTCCCAAATATATTTAGAGTGTTATGGGATTTCTGTGGAGAGACACCCACTGACGCGACAATACTCTGGAAAACTTGGAGAGAAAACATTGAGTAATCCACAGTACTGTCTAATTCTCACTATATAATTGAGTAAATTGGAAATCCCAGGAACTCGGCACCACTGCAATATAAAATTGGATACTGGGATGTTGTTCCATGATCCAGAGACTCGTGGAGAGATCGCTTGGTGAACTTGGAATGTATGTGTATGTTAGTTTACATTCTTTGATGGAAACCTACATTGATTGCTGTTAGCTTTGTATTACCGTTATCATTATCGTATATCTGGTAGTTGACTATGTTTGAGAGTTATTGAAGGAACCTACAATTTAACCAATCAATACATTTGAATATATTATATACCATATATACTCATGGTCCATTTACTATTATTAGAGTGAAATCAAAGACTATACATCAGTATATAAAGGCTGCTTATGAGTTTAGTTTAGATTTAACTCGTAGTATAGTTAAGTTAACCGTTATTTGAGTCATGATATTTCAGGAATTTTCACTTAAACAATATCACTAATATATAATGAAAATATATATAGTTTTCTTATTGAATATATAAATAAATTATACTATATATTAAATATTATACCCTACAATTATGGGTATGTTATATTAATTTTTATGATTAAGAATGTTTGGAAGTTAGATTATATATTATGGGAGAGAAATAATATGTAGGTGAAATAACTATACCTAATTTACTGATGATCTACTTATTATATAATATAATATTTACGTAATACCTGGTTCTATATTCCATATTG
>JABUQX010086720.1:0-27500 GCA_015478945.1 Trachelipus rathkii
CATTTTAGTAGAGTCATACTGTGGGTTATTTTTTAAATTTTTATTCAGTTCTTCTTCTTATCTTTTCCTCTCCTTACCATCTATAATCAATCTTTTTTATAAAACTACCTCACCTTCAATCAATATATTTATTTCAAGTATCAACTAACATCTCGGCCAATTTCGATACTGCACCTATCGTATCTATTCCACTCCTCACTTCATCATTATTACACGAAATTACAACTCCTCTTCTTCTAGTTTCTCTAAGCAAATAATATTTTAATCCAACGTCTACATTCCATTCTAAAACTTAACTACTTGCTTCAACAACTTGTGTCATCAGAGAGTAGATGAAGGTATAGCAGTAGTATTTTGCAAAGTTGTTATAAGTTATGCCGTGATCAAATGAAACGTCTCGATACTATACTTATTCTAATCTAGGCCATCCCTCCCAAGATCTTTCATGCCTTATCTGATTTTCTATACTTATAGTATATATAATCTAATTCTATATTTCTATTACTGTTATCTATCTCTTTTTTCTATATATATACTTATTTACTCGCGATCTCGTATTTTATCATTTGGTTAGGTTAGTTCTCTGCTCAAGATTTAGTTAATAATTGTAGATATTTTCATTGGCCGTATTTTTGCATATTTTACTGTATATTAGTGGGTATATAATTATATATATATTTAATAATATATTTATTATTATATATTTATAGTATATATATATATATTATATTATATATATATATATATATATATATATATAATATATTTATATATTTATATTAATTAATTAAATAAATAGTATATTTGAAAGGAGATTTCGGAAAATATTTGATTTTTCTTGTTTATTTTTCTCTTGGATAATGAAATAATTAATAATTTTAACAAATTATCATTTTTTTTTTTTGAAATTCGGTTTGTGGTATTCGAAATGAATTATATCCAAAATTGGAATATTTTTTATGTTTAAAAACCTCGGGAAAAATTTAATTTTTGGACTCCAAATGGAATTTTGAAATCATAGTAAATACCAAAAAAAAAATTGATTATATTTAGGTATGGTTTATATTTTGCATCAATTTATAAAAGGAGTATTGAAATTCAAAAATATTATTTTTTATTTTTGTTTGATGTTAACTCCTAATTATTTAGTGGGTTATTTATAGTTACGCCGGGTAGAAAACCCGGGGGTTTGCCTGATTTGGCCGGGGCCGGGGCCGGGGCCGTTGCCGGGGCCCCGGTCGGTTCCTAAATGAGTAGTTTCATTAGAGTCGCAGAATAGACGCCCTCAATTCTCCTGATATAGCATCAGTTTAAAATGTAAGGCCTCGACTACTTATTCGACTAGTGTGGTTTGGGTTTGATTCGTTCTTGCAAATTACTCTCTCCCTATCCTCTTTTAAGTGGATTCTGGAAAGATTCACAATTTGTTTTTTATCTGATCGCGAAAAGATTTAAAACTAATCTTGCCTTATCCCTGTTACGGTTCAATATTTAATATGTGTGAATCTTTTAAAAGTTCTGTAGAAGTTACAATAATCTCACATGCTGCATAATGCAGTATTTTATTGCATTCCGATTAGTTTGCTAATTTTTTACTAGCAGCAGAAATCTGTTTTTTAAAAATTTAAAAAACAATAATCTTTTATGGTTAAGCTTTCCTTTTGCTTCATTTACTTCTCTTAAGCTTCCTTTGAATATACATGCGGATATGACGCCATTAAAACGATTCACAGTGATGCATATATTTTGCTGACACTTTCATTCCTCCATCCAACATTTATATCATTTTGCTGTCGGGTTTCTTGAATTTTATGGGACTTTGCTAAGCATTATCTTAAACAGTTTTATGTTTTCTCAGTTTTTCAGATTTTTTCAAGCATGTTTAACTTAATTCAGAAACGGATTGAAATTTTTGAAGTCTGGGTTAAGTGATGGGAAGTGTTCCATTATATTACAGAGGCATTTTAGATTTTTACGTGAGTTCTTTTAAAGTTTTCAGTATTTATAAGCCACAAAGATTAATTATTGGATTTTCTAATGCGGAAGGAGTGTTTTTTTAACTAAAAGTTTTCAAATTATTTTCAAGGTACAGTTAATAATTGTCATTGAAATCAGCGGATTTAAGGTGACATCCAAATCAAAATTGGTTATGCCTTAAAAACGTGGGGTTTTGGAATAAAATGACTGGGCGAACTCTAGGCAATGATTAAATTAACATACAGCATAGACTATATGCTCAAGGATTGAATAAAAAAAAAGTTTCTTTGACAAAAAATATTCAGAGAGAGAGAGAGACCGACCCGTTAAAGAGAGAGAGAGAGATGAGAGAGAAAAAAGATGTATTGTAGAGTATAGTGGAGATAGATTGATGTTAATATATAAAGAACGAGGAGGAGAGAAGTGGATTTTGTAAGATTAAATAATAGTCAACTGAAAATATTGAATAATAGAATACAGTGCACATTTGTACCTTAGATGTTAAAGGGACATTGCAGAATATTAGATTTGAGTTTATAATTCTGTGTGAGTGGTAGTTTTAGGAGATCCATGCAATTGCCTATGAACGCGCCACAATGAAGATTCATTGTAACATTCATTCCAATTTTTTTCAGTTTACCGGATGCCTTCGATAAACCTTCCACACCCTACACAACTCTCCTTTATCAGATGCGTCACTAATGCGCTCAAATCTATTTGTTGGGATTATGCTTACTCCTTGCTCCCCTCCTTTTTTGCAGCACTTTATATATACACCTTGCTCCCGATAATTCATCCCTTCCACTTACCCGCCTTTTTCGCAGCCCTTTTTAAAGTTTATTTACTGGTCTGCCTCACCCTACTTTTTAGCATAACCACCGACCGTTTTTAATCAGGTCTTGCTATGTCACACTCACGTGTCTCTCAGCATTATCATATGTGTGTTAGGCCCAAAGATCGTTCATACACAAGTTCCTCATCTTCTGTCTGTTCTTCGCACTCTGCTCTTTTCACCACACCTATCTTTGCCCAGTTAAACAGAGACATTTCGTCCACTTTCTCTTCACGCATGTGGAAGTTTCTTTCTATATGCTTCTCGATATACCTATTTTGTTCTAGATAGACCACCAATTCTTTGTTGTGTCATATTCTCGTAGCTTATCTTCGGAAGCTCCATCGCCTGTACTTGCTATATTTACCATTCTTCCTGCATATTTTACTTGACCCTTTCTATTTTTCAAACCTCTCTTTCATGCGCGTGTCCCTTTTACATAGGACAAAGCTTGGGTGGGCCCATGATATACCCTGTTCTCTCGACTTACCGTCCGTCCCAACGTGATAATCTCCGAAGCCCAAACAAGTCACCGCATCTTATGCGTACATTCATTTACTCAATCAAACAACTCTATTTTTCCATATAAAACAAAAAGGGGGGCAAAAAAGGTCAAGTTTTTCTTTTAGACCCGCCCCGCCCTAGGATTGTCGTCACTCATAACATCCTCATCTTCCGACCTCTGTCTTGTAACCATAACGCGCGAGAGTCTGGTGTGCCATGCTTCTTTCGAGAAACTATATAAAAGCAGTTTTTTCTGGGTTAGTTTATCGCAAATATGTTAGGTGATTCTTTTCTTGTTATCGTTTTCCGGTTTGTGGAGGACTTACGATACCAGCCGTCTGTTAAGTTGTTTGGCTACATCTTAGGTGCCAAAGTGACGCCACGGTATCTGGTTATACCTCATCCTCTACTTTCGCCCGGCGCTCCGAATGACGCTTTCACATTCTGATGGTCCATCTCTTTGTTGTCTCATAATCTTAAGCATACCTTAATATTCCCCAAACATGAGGCAGACTCCGGCACGCCTTTCAGCTGTTTTCTCTCAGCTGGGGCTCTCTGCATCCGTTGAGCTTCGTCTTTGTCTCTACTCCGGAAGATCCCGCTTCGACATTTCGCACCCATCTCTCTGCTACTCAGTTACCGAGCGTACCATATCTTATTTGCCAGGATGCTCTTCGTCGTCACCTCAGTATTATCGGCTTGATATACTATCACAAACTCTGCCAGCTCTTTGCTCGATCCCTCTTTTTCTTTGTTTAATTTTCTGGGACAGCCCTTTCTCGCCTCTCGTGGCAGAAAAAGTTTGATTTCTAAACTTCCATTTAGAATTTAGAATTACCCTTCTCTCTGTGAACTTCTGTTCTTAGACTCTTTTTTCAAAGTCCCCATCAGGACGTGGCTTCTTCCAATTATCTTATTTCTTTTAAGTATTCGCTTGGGTAAGGGCACTTACGTTCCTCATGTGTTACCATTCACAGTCTAATTCGGGAATCATTACCTTTTCTTTTGCCTCTCATATACTAGTTCTGCTTTATTCAGGCCTTTCCCATAGAAAATCAATCAATCTACATTCACCACTTTCTTGCGCCACATCTCTGTTAATTTGTACAATCGACGGGGCATAATTTTCGTGTCGGCAGGTGGTGGTGTTTAAACTCAGAGTTCGCTCTACTGCCTTCTAAAGGGAAGCTTTCTTACGATTCCAATTATCATCTCATTTACTTTCACCTACTATTTAACACACTTTATGAGCCGTTTCCGGCCTTATTTATTTTGTTACTTTGATTTCTCTCCGGGCAGCCTCTTGTCGGGAGATTCTTTGGAAGTGCCTGCGGGAGATTAGTTGGATCCACTGGCCTTCTAGGAACTAGTTCATCAACCGTGACGTGGGGGGAGGCGGGCTTCTGCTTATTGGCTCCTTTAGGGTGTCCTGCATACGGGCTCAGTTCATTTCATTTGTGCCTACACTTTTACTCATCCTTCCTTCGTTCGGTCTTTTATTGATATCTTGCTTTTCTGTTTGCGTATTGCTCCTTTTTGCATATTTGGAGTTGGAGAACTCTAAGTCTTACTTCGTTCTCCCTTAACTCCGTCCATTGTCTACATCCACAATGGTCTTACCAGTGCCCTACCAATAACCTTCGCTGGACCCTATCCAAGCTTTAGATATCGACAGAGAGTTTATCTGGGTCGATTAAAATATTCTACGCAGTCTCCCCAGGTTCCGGGCTTGACATTTTCTCGTTTGTATCTTTATGTCCCCGGATTCTTAATTGGAGCTGCAATCTTACGCCTTTTAGTTTTACCTTCCCGTCTTTTTGACCCACGTTTTTCATGAGCTTTTCCTGGTCCTTGGTTCCATTCGACTGCCCTCGTCTTTTGCTCTATCTGAGCATTCCTCTCTTCTCAAATGGTCTCTCATTCCGCATGATAGGAATTCTCACTTCTACGCTCTTTCATTGACTCTATATCATGTGCTCAACTAAAAAAACCTATACTTCCATCTCCTCATTCATGATAATTGGCAGCCTCACAATTCCCTTCTCCAAACCAACTGCATTTCGGGGCATAACCCACCTCCGTTCTTTTTGGACGCTTCAAACTATTTTTATTTCGCCACGGGTATTGCCAAATAGAAATCGAACGACTCATACTATCTGAGTGAGAACGCGTTGGTTCTAATCTTTAGTTACCAACTCCCTTACTCCACTCTTGGGTTGAAAATCTTTCCTCGATCTCGCTATATAACTCGCTTTTTTCGCAGCCTCGAGACCTTTACCGAATTGTTCTTTACTCTTCATATCACTTTTATTCCCATTCACACTCCCCCTTGCCGGCATCTATTGCCGGCTCTGTTTGCCCTGGTTCCACTTCGACTTCTGTGTTTTTGCCCACTGCTCTTGCAATTACTTCTCTCTCCGCAACAGTTGCGCGTCATCACGGCTGTGAATCATTGTGCAGCCTTAACCTTCATCACACACAGAGCCTTTTCAAAGTTTATGCGCTTTGACGCTTGCGCCTGCAATCCATTGCCACAACCCATTTGAATAGTACCCTTAATCACAAGGGAATAAGCCGACTCAGTACGCCGCTGCCTTTCACCATATTTGTAGGGGGCCTCAATCCTAATATGATTTTCACAACGTAACGTGGTGTCTCCAATTACACTTTTCCTTAAGGCCTCTACTCAACACTTGCTCTTAAGGTTCCTCTCACCCAATCTTGCCAACGACCTGTTCCAAGTCAATCATGTATACTAGGAAACGACTTGCCGCCCATATTCATTTTTGTCTCACCAAGCTCCAGTGACACTGTTCTCAGTTAATATGCTTTTATCGGCCATGTTTGAGCCGTGTTTTGTGATCCGTGTTTGGGTGGGGGTATTCTCTCTGGTCCTGCCGGTGTTTCTCCATCGCATGCGTGGGAAACTTCGGGTGGGCACACTGACCTTACCTTGCGGCAGTTTTCTATTTATTTCACATCAGACCTCACATTCATCACTCACAGTCTCTATACAACCATTTATTCTTTTTCATGCCTCACTCTCAATCTCATCGTCATACGCATTCAGAATTAAATCCACTAACCTCCCTTTACTAGGGTGACCGAACTGGAAATTAAGCTTGTGAACCAACCTCTTTCTATCACCTTCCCTTTGCAGCATTCCCTTAGTATCCCTTGCCCACCAGACATTTTTCCTTATTCTTCCCTTAAAACACTTTAAATGTCCTTTCCTACTCATCTTACAGCCAATCCTGCAAATTATCTCAATTTTCAGATCTATATATATATATATTGATAGTATCATATATATAATATATATATATATATAATAATATAGTATAATATATATAATATATATATATATATATATATATATATATATATATATAATATATATATATATATATTATATATATTATATATATATTCTCTTCAATCTTCCTTCTTCTCTTCCGAAAGACTGGGAAGTAAGGTGCGTGAACCAAGCATCGGAGGAGAGAAAGCAGTAGAAAAATATGACAAAAGTCGAAAGAAGCCCCATCTTACACCCCCTCTGCTACACTATATTAGAGCTAACGTCTGTCTATTCTCTATATTATATCCACCCTGAGAGTCTTCACGGGTACCGCGACGGATTTCTCACTATGTAATCGTTCAAGTTGTAAGGGTTCATCCCTGGCCCAGGTGTGGGCCACAACCATACCGCTTCACAAAACCCCCGCCATTCTTCTCCTATCATGCACCTTTAAATTCTGCTCTTGCCCATAACTCATCATTTTCCTCTGCAAACTCCTTTACTGACTCCAATCCACTTTTCTTCGGTGTCCCAAAAACAGTTGATAAAATGAGGAATGAACGTATTAGAGAAGTTGTTGTGGTGTGGTTGTAAGAGGGGTAATTTAGTAGTAGAATATGAAAGTAATGTTGATGTGATGGGTTTGGGTCAATTGGTTAAGGATGATAGATATGGTTTGGTTAAGCGGATGTATAGGCGCGAGTGCTTGTTGGGAACTGACCGGCCTGGGAGACCCGAAGAAAGTGGAATTGAGTCCAGTTAAACGAATGTTTAAAGGAGAGAAATGTGAGTTTGGTAGAGGCGAGAAGAAAGGTGTATAACGGAGTGAATGGCGGGGGAGTTGGTGGAGGGGGTGATGGTTGTGGCCCACCTGGGCTTAAAAGGGAATGAACCCTTACATTGACGATCTAATAGTTGAGGGTTCATCGCTGTCCCATGAAGCTTAGGGGGTGGGATTTTTTGAGCGTGCGACGAGTTTGTCAACTAGGGAATTAATGGTGTGCTTTGAGTTTGGGGCGGTAATGGTTTTGGCGCTTTTCTTTTCGACTTTTGTCATGTTCTTCTACTTGTTTTCTTTTCCGATGCTCGTCACGCCCCTTACTCCCATTCTTAAATAAAGTAATGTTAAAGAAAGGAAGAAAGATGAAAATATATATATATTTATTATATTTATTATATATTGGAGAGTAGATCGTCTTTCTATAGGGGCTATAATTCTTCTATATGTATATATATATATATATAATATATATATATTATTATATATAAATATATATATATTTATATGTATATAGTATAGTATATATTATTATATATATAGTATATGTATATATAATATATATATAGTAGTATATATAATATTTATATATATACCGTATATATATATATATATATATATTATATAGTATATATAGTCATATATTATATATATATATATATATATTATATTATATACTATATATATATATATATATATATTATTATAATATATTATATATATATATATATAGTTATATATATATATAAAGGCTCTTGTTGATTATCTATTTTGGATAAAAAATTACAGAAAATTAAATCTATTATTGGGCAGGTTTTTATTGCCAACCCTGTGATAAATAAATAATTAGATAATAAATAAATAAAATTTTATATAAATTGAAACCTTATAAATACTACAAAAGATTTAATAGTTTTCAGATTATACAAAAATGACTCAAATTTTTTTATTAAATTTACAACTAATTAGCATTTAGCAAACACCGCTTGCAACGGTTTCGTTTCCATTATAAGGGAATAAGGGCGAAATGTTTTTTGGTATTCCCAACCACTGCACGTAATATTTTAACATAAAGTTTCCTCATCTCACCATCAAACCATATTTTTTTTGCTCCAATTGAGAATAATCTGAAATTTAAATAAACAAGGCATTGGAGAAAATATTATTCATACACTACGATTAAAGACAATTTATGATGTAAATAATAATAATAATAATAATAATAATAATAATAATAATAATAATAATAATAATAATAATAATAATAATAATAATAATAATAATAATAATAATAATAATAATAATATAATAAATAATAATATAATAATAATAAAAATACTAATATAATAATAATATCTCATATAATAATCATAATAATTAATAAAGCCGTTTTCGGTTTTTTTTTGCAATTTGTGCTAACAAAAATGCTTAAGTTTGCGTTCGTTTTTGTCACCCAGCGTAAAAATCGTAAAAAAAATGCTCACCAAACGTAAAAGATGTCCCTAATTCTGTGTAATATAGAATAAAATTATGTATAAAATAGCAACCTTACAGAATTAAAGAAATTCCTTACGTTTGCGGTAATTCGCTAATTATGATTCACTAAATTTGTATATAGTAAAATTCAATTTATTAGCATTTGTTAATGGAACGAGTCATTTTTATATATATATATTATATATATATATTATAGTAATATATATATATAATATACTACTAGTATATATATATATAATATATATATTAGTATATTATATATATATATATATATATAAATATATATATATATTTATATTATAAATATTATATTTTAATATATATATATATATATATATATATATATTTAACTGATATATATATATATATATATATAATATTATATATATATAAGTATATATATAGTATTTAATTTTTACACTTTATAAAGAGGCCCCGTAATTAATATTTGTTTTTAATATGTATTGTTTGTATAATATTTGTAGGTAACTGAGTGTTATGATATCTTAACGGAAGGGCGGCGCTCGAGCGGGGTCACATGATGTCGAGCGGCAAATTAGTCATCTGTTCGTTACGTTTTTCAAGTTAAGTCAATTTTGAAGCTTGTTGTGATAAGAGGTTTGCAGAATGCCTTTCTCAATCCAACAAAGAGTGTTGTTTATTGTTAAAACTTATTTTGGCGATGTAAATCGTTTAATCTAGAGTAAAACATTAAAATGAAATGTTCACGGGTATAGAGAGAGAGTGCCCAAACACAAGCTGTCTACCACAAAGAAGTGTTTGTGGCAGAATGATTGATTAGTAAAATTTCGGCAATAGGTTCGGTTCGCTAACATGGCCAAATATCGCACCCCGGTGAAAAGCAAAGCTTGTTTGGCGCAAAATATGCACATGTGTGCAAGAGACTCATGGTTAGAACGCTTCACGGAGAATCAACTAGACGTCTATCCGCACAACTAAACATCAAACTAACTTCATGCCATAACATGTTGAAACTGTTACATATGCGACCATACAAAGTTGTGTATCCAGGTTCAATGGGTGAACAATTTTAGCACTCCTGTTGAAACGTAATTGACTATGGATTGTTCAGGGAGTACCAAGTTTTTCAGTAATAATATAGATTCGAAAGTAATGTTATGTATATTGTGTATAATAACATAAACGAGTTAAATTATCTGCATAGTTGCTGTTTTTTTATGAAAGAGCTTGGGGCCTCTTTTATCCTGGCCACTCTGTATATATACACCTAACACGGATGCAATAATAGAACAGGTGTATTCTTCTCTTTGCAGTTATGAAGACTCTCTTAGCTATGCGCAAGCGAAGTAGATCTCCTTTGCCGTGAGAAGAAACTGCAGAGAGAAGAGTTAAATGTCCACGTGAGGGTAGATCTCAGCCCAGGACGCACTATCACCGAGTGTCCTGCTCGCGTCGAAACCCTCATGACTTCAGATATTGACTTCATTTTGATATGGGCACTGACACCTTTGGCCTGGCAGAAGAAAACAATCTCCGATAGGGATAGAGAAACTACAGTATTTGAGACAGTTGCCAATTTTTCCATCGAAGGGTGTGCCCGTCATCATGGAACAAATAACAAAATATGCCAAAAAGAAAAATCCAAGGGTGAGAGTTTACCTTCTCATACCCTCAGTAAAAGATCTTTTTGTCTTCAACCAGAAACGTATCATCAAAGCATGGGGACCCGTCTTTGCTGACAATCTCAAGGACGATGCCACCATGTCACCTCGGATGATGAGGGAGCACTCGATCCGTTCTCTCATCCGGTTAGAAGACTTGGCGTATTCGCGGTACAAGTGGACAGACAAAACCACTCTTCGAGGTAGTGAGGTGTTTAATTACTATTATGGAACCAACAAACACAACTCGGAGTATAAATCCACACCCCACAACAAATGCATCAAAAAGAAGAAACAGTTCCTAGAATCTCCGATGCTTTCAAATGGGCTACATGCTAACAGGGTGTTCCTAGAACAATTTATTCGGAAGTACAGAAGTTTCTTCACCTCCACATAACTACGACTTTCTAAACGCGCAGTTCGTCCAGCAACAAGCAGTCGGTCGTCAACCACTAGAAGCGAAGAGAGGGAGCGAATCATCTAATCAGCAACAGAACCCTCTAAGCCGTCTACTTCCAGAACTCTGACCAACATGGAGAGACGACTCCTTTCACTGGATTGTCTCCTTCGGCTTTTGTGCCTCCTCCTCAGTCACCTCATTCCTCTAATGTTCTTCCGACTCCTCGGCAGGAGTACCTCGAGAGATATCTTACTCGACGTGCAGGATATGAGGATGTGGGCCTTATGACGAGTCCAACAGTATGTTGCTAGACCGAGAGAGACTATTGCTCACAGCCGTTTGTCTGTTTTAGAGCATACCGGGTTATCATTCCCCTTAGCGCATCGGTGTTGGCCAACCAACAGCGCAGGAATTATTGACATGGCGGCTCATGGGGCGCGATTATGGGAATTGTGTTTACTTATCGAGGAAGGTGTAGCTAATGTTGAAACGCTATTAAACCTAGTTTACTATTCCTTGTGAAGTGTCCGCCCACATTCATCCTCCTGTCAAAAACTATGTCTCGAGTTTTCCATTGCTTCTTTTGACATTCCAACCGGTTATAGCGCAATCACTTCTTAGTATTTGGTTTTTTCCTTCCATTATGAGATATATGTCCAACACTCGTTACCTTCGATCTCGAAACTTCCTCATTGGCCTTTTAAATACACAGGTGATTCAAGTGCCACGCGCTCTTTTTACTGTTCGTGCACGCTGAGCTTGCACTCAATATTATCATTTCACCACTCCTAAATTTCACACACAGCTCTTAACTTATATATAGCTTGTCGTGTCGCGGACTTCTTGCTAGCGAGCCAATTCACATACTTCGACTTGGCACTGCTGACAAACTGCTTCCTTACATAGGGCTGGACTTCTCAGATTTGTTCAGTTTGTCAGCTTGCCTCATACTTCAAATGATAATACTTGCAAGCGCTCTTACGATACTTATCCTTATTTGTCCCTTATTTCACTTAACTATCTTTCACTCTTAGATGTCTTATATCCCCGTTCCTTCCGTTGATTACACTTACCTCTCCCATCCAAGGTCCCCCTAACTTAATTTTAACGCATAAAACAACATAATCTTGATCCCGATATCACAATTACCCTAAGTGCCCCTCACTGAGATTAACATCTCAAAATCACATCTAACCAATATTCTTCTTCACCACACAAAATATCATAAACTTTTCACTTTGATACCATCTCTACCTACACCAACCTTAGTATACTTTATACTTATGCATACTCTTGTGTTTGAAGAAGTATACTTACACACATACTTCTCTCCCTCACAGAAATCAAAATCCAACCTTCCTACCCCTCATTTTCTCCCGGCACCCCAAAAGCCACCTGTATAGATGAGAAGGTGTTATTCCCGTACACTGAATAATGATGGTCCATCTCTTTTTGATCACTCTATCCAACCATTTAGGTCCCCCAAACAACAATCAATCTGAAGCTCCCTACTCACTCCATCCAAAATATCAATAATATCAGATTATCCCAGAAATCACAGCTCTTGATCACAAGCATTTTACCTGAGAGCAGATGGAAACCATAGCTGAGCTCATACGACAGGACCGTGCACCATCAATAAGAGCCTCGGTATGAATACACTTTTCACCTTGAAAATTATAACCATTAGAAGTATTCTTAGTATCTCCTCAGAGTACACGATCAGAAGAAGATCCGTAAGCCATTATATGCTTCTGTGCAACCACAAAGGTCACGAGTCACTCATTTATTGCACACCACACTCCTTCTCTGCCCTCCTGCTCGTGTGCATATGACTTTAGCAGCACACATTTAAGTCACGACTCACTCTAGCAGGGTCATTTCAAAACCAGATTAATGACCACTTTATTTGCTCACACGACGGATCTTCCTTTTTATCCTGTGTGTCTTATTCTAATAACACGGTTTTATTCAAGATATATGTATATGAGAATCATATGTAATTATAAGTACTATATATTAAATCATTACAGACATGTAATTATATAGTACTATTAGATAATATAGCAGATATCATAGTATATATATATATATATATATATATATATATATATTATAAGTATAATATATTATAATATATATATATATATATATAATGATAATATTAATTATAGTATATAGCCGTATATTTATAAGACATCATAAGAAACAGAACGTGAACTTACTTTCCCAAGTGGAGCTAGAAGTTCTTGATTCTTTTGAAAGGATTTCCCAACCATACTTTGCAAAACAATTGAAATGCCTTCTGGGCATATTCTTTTAATTTCTGATTCAATATCCTAAAATAAAGAAATATACAGTATATCTTAAATAAGGTTACAAGTTGTGACAAATACACAAGATAAAGATAAAAAGGTAAAAATTTTAAAAAAATTCACTGAACTAAAAACTTTAAATAAAAAAAAAAAAATTCTTTTTAATGTGCTTTATCCCCTTTTCAGAGGGTAAAACACGGGGGGACTACAGGAAAACGAACTTTAAGACTAACTATCCCAAACCAGCGCCACCAACTTCGATGTATTGGTGACTTGAAAGGACAGGAGAGCAGCTGAGTTTTAATTCTTGCCCCCAGAAAGATAAAACTCCAACTGCTACGCATAGGATTGAACCAGCGTCCTCTCGATGGGAGTCGGCGCGTCAACCTCTTATGACACAAGGCGTCTACATTTAATAAGTAAAAATGAAAATCCCTCAAAGTACTACTACTTGATAAAGAAATTACTAATCATGTAACAGCTATTCATTTTCATATCTCTACAATTAAATTACTTTGACGAGTGCAAACGAGAGCATATCTTAATAAATTACCTGCTCATATGTGAAAGCATAATCGACTCCATTTGCTTTTATTTCCGTGTGTTTGAATTCAGATGCTACACCAATTACAGTGACATTTTCATAAAGTTTTGCTATTTGAGTCGCGGCCCAACCTACTCCACCTTTTAAAAATAAAAAATTGCATGTGGTTTAGTTTATTAACAAGTTAAACACTTAAGGAATAAAAAATTTTATACCAAAATTTACTGAAAATTGATGCCCATTAATATTATAAACCTGCAGTATATAAAAGATGATATCATCCTCCAAAGTTACTCAAAAATAATCATGCATGGAAACTCAAAATTGAAATTGAATCATTAAAATACCTGCAGCTCCTTGAATAAAAACAGAGGAACCATTTTTTAAGCAGCCAATTTCGATTAAAGAAAAATAAGCTGTGAGATAATTAATCGTTAATGACGATGCTTCATCAAAACTTATATCTTTTGGAACTGTCAAAACATGTGACTGGTCAACAACAATGTAATCACTCAACGCTCCACCTTTTGGACAATGAACCACCACATGGTCTCCACACTGTGAGGAGGGTATAAAAACTAAAATAATTCTGTATTATAATTATAACAAAATATAACACATATGAAAGGACCAATAGCAAAGTATTTATCATTTAAACAAAATTTATAGATAAAAATTTTCATGTAAGAAATGAAATGGCCATCTATATCGTATTTACAGAATCTTTAGCAATCTATGAAATATATCATCAACTAGTATTCAAGCATTTTTTTAAATATCTATTTAAAACCAACAAACCTTAATATCTTCAACATTATTTCCAATACTTCGTACAATTCCTGCACATTCTAAACCCAATACACAAGGAAATTCCACATCCACACCTAACCCATGTCTTATATAGTTATCATAGAAGTTAAGTCCACATGAGCGTACTTCAATCAGCACATCTTCAGAAGTGATGGATGGAATTTTTGTTTCTTTAATCTTAATGAAAATTACAATTTAAGTAAAGTTTATCAATAAGAAATTAACTTTAAATACTAATGAAATATTAATGAAAGTGAAGCTTTTTTCAATAAACCTGACTTTACTTGTTCATAAATCAAATACTCATAGTATAAACCATGGTTTACTATTTTATGAATTATGATAGTAACATCAAATGCAACTGAACATTTGTAGTGCTTTACATCTTTAGGTGCATTGAACATTAGCATTTTATGTCTTTCATTTATTGTTAGCACTCTAATTGTACTATCCTTTCTCAAAATGGGCTCATATATATATATATATATATATATATATATATATATATATATATAGTATACTATATATATATATAATATTATAGTATTTATGTACTATATTAGATATATATATATATATATAATATATATATATATATATGATATATATATATATATATTGCATGAGGGTCATGAGAGCAGGAATTGATGAGGGAAAAGGACCTAGATTTCACTATCATTATTGATTTTGTAAGACCTTCGTAATAAAATTCTGTATAAGTGCAAGATGGTAACAACCTATTTCCGAAAATGTACAACCTATTAAATTCCAATGAAAGCAATTAAGATATCTTATGAAAAGCATGGTAAACAAAATTTGTATAAGGCAATTATGCACTTAATGAAAGAGGAAAATTATTTAAAACACAAAATCGCCATCTTAATATGTAATTTAAATATATACCGGTAATTTTTTCCTTTACATGTTACCACCACTCATGGGCAGACCTTTTTAAGGAGAGGGCAGAATTAGATATATGAACTTCCCAAACCTAAGCCTAATGCATATCTCTAAGGTGAGCGCAAATGGAGGCTTTAAAGAGATGATTAAACACAGCACAAAAAACATATGATGGTAGGGAGTTTCACAGGGAAGAGGTGTAGTAAGTCAGTAATGATAAGGTGTTTTGTTTTTTTTATCTCATTTTTATTAGTTATATGGATGATTGCAAATGTTGGATGAGTGAGCGAGTGTTAATGATGGGTCGGTGCAATGACAATCGGTAGTTCCTATTTTTTCCCTACTTTTCTTCAGTTTTATTACCTCCTATTCTAGCTTTTCTACCCTCATCCATTATTTTTATGGAAGTTTGATTGATTTTTTTTTTTTAAGACATTCTGTTGTTAATTTGTTTCACCTGTTTTTTTCTTTAGGGATTAATATTATTATTTGAAATATTAGTTGATTTCCAGTTGTGATTTTGCAGATTTATTGGTTCTTTGGTTTGATGTTGGTGGAACTTTGGTTAGTGTGTGAGCTATTTCAATTCAATACATAGGTGTGTATTTTGATCACCTATCCACCTAATAGTTACTATTACTGTAATTATGAACTTGTGATTATTTCCAATTATTTTATGTTTTAATTGCTTTGTAATATTATTGAATTGTTCTTATTAGTATTGATTTGCTGGTTTTTTTCTTTTTTTCTTTAGGGTTGGTTTTAATGTTTTTTACAGTTCATGCTTATCCTGTTCCATCCTCAATTGGGACTGTTTATGTTAAGAAAATTGGACACTGACTCCTGTTCTGGTATTGAGTTATATGGTATGATTTTATTTCTTTTTTGTTTTTTGCGGAAAGATATTTTTTTTTTTTGTAAAAAAAAAATTTTAAATAAAAGTTCAAACCTCACAAGCATAGCCCTATTCTTGGAGGGGAACTTTTCTAGGTAATTTCTACCTGGGATCCGAACTAGGGATTGAACCCTGGAATTACTTTCATTTATTTACTTTACCTAGGTTTATACCGTATTTATTGTTTATATTTATTTAATTGCTTAATTGAAGGTTGTTGGGTTCTTTTCCATTTCCAAATTTTTTTTTTTGTGGCTTAATCTTAGTAGAGATTGCAGAATCATCGACAGGATTGAGTACCCGGGTACCTTACAATAATACAAGGTGCACTGGATAAGATTGTGGTACCACAAGTATTGGGTTATATTAATTTTTATTATAAGGGATATTAAGTGTTATATACATTGGGTAGGTATAACATTTATAGTAGATAATATTTTGTGGCTCATATTTATTGTACTTGGTTGGATTGCTTTGGTATATGTTCGTATAAATTATAATTTGATATTTTATATTTTATTTTATATTTACATTTTGTGCATTATATTGGCTGTTTATTTATTTAACTGATCCATTATTTTGGTAATTTATTAATGTGCTTATTTTACAATTATTGCTGAATAGAATATTTTTTATAATTCTGTACATTTATTTTTGTTTGATTCAGTTCTAAGTCTAGCTCAGAATATTTTCAATTGGTGGTTTATTTATAGTTCTGGTTCTTGTATTTTGTTAGTTTGATTAATTTTGATATTTCATTTTTTTTAGGTTACATGAAACTGGTGTTTGTACTCTTTCCTTGTTTTTTTTTTTTATTTTCAATAATATACTTAGACTTGTGTGAGTGTTATTATCTTCCTTCAATTAACCTGACAGACTACCCACAGTAAAAATAAATTGTAGTTTAGATTTCTTAAATCCGCTACAGAGGTGTCTGGAGAGGAGGCACCAGAATGAGCAAGCCTGGGGTTTTCAATATTCGAATGGGAAATGTCAACTCATTCGAGCACATACCATTGTAGTACATATAGAAAAGAGATAGTGCCCCAACATCATGTCACAGAGATGGAGGGCCAAGGGAGTTTGAAAGTAAGGGACAGTTTATTAGTCTTTTAGTCTTAGACTCAAATATCCAAAAGGAGGGTGGAATCTGATCCCCCCCCCACTCCAAAATGTGAAAACCGTATACTCCATACAAGGGCAGATAAACTCTTATGTAATCGGAGTAACTGCTCAGAAGATGAAAATTCCTGCCACCTTGTGCTACGAGGGCGTTGTAAAGGAGGTGGTACGCGAGTGGAAAGTTCCTTCGAGCACTTGCCACTACGGTACCTATAGAAAAAAGATAAAGCACCAACATCGCGCCGCAAAGATAGAGGTCTGTTATGTAGCTACGAGTAATAAAAATTTTCAATTGTTTTAATACAAGTTTCATTAAAGACTCATATTTCTTCAACAATAGCTTGTAAACAAAATAATTCTCAAACTGAATTTTGTCAGAAAAAGAACAAATTCAGCTTCTGGTAACAGTTGCTCCACAAGCACTGGTGCTTTCTTTCCATGTTAAGATACATTGCAGCTTGAGGGACAACTTTTATGACATAAGCAAAAAAAAAATTTCCTAACAAACTTCAAAGTGAAGGAGAAGTTTCTCTAGTTTATTTACAAGCTATTTAAAAGCAAACAAAAGATCCTAAATACAGAAAGACAAAAAAAATTTCATATAGGTACCTAACACTTAAGTAATAATAATAATAATAATAATAATAATAATAATAATAATAATAATAATAATAATAATAATAATAATAATAATAATCTGTTCTTTGCTTCCCCATAACTAAGGGTAGGGTGCTCGGGAATCTGAGGCATGAATGAGCATTTCTAGGATATAAACTAGTAGTAGTGGGACCCAAACCCAAACCCATTACCACTATAGATAGAAACTGTGGTGGAGGAAGAGGACTGAGAGATAAATAATTAATTTGAAAAATAAGGGGAAAGAAAGAAGACTTAAAAGATTACATATTTGATTACATATCGTATTTGCTGCGGTCAAGGGGATGCACAAAATCCCCCTAGTATTGATTCTTATCACTATATTACGACTTAAGTTGCAATACCAAGATCATAACACTATAACAAGAATCAATACCCCTCTGCAGGAGATAATAATAAATTCAAGTTTAAAATATTGAATCATAGGTTAATTTTTATAATATAGCTATATATATATATACTATATATATATATATATATATAATATATATTAAACATATATTATATATATAGTATTTATATATATATATAATTTCTATAATAATACTAATATATATATATATATATATATATTATAATATTATTATATATATATATATATACGTACGCTATAATATATTATATAATATATATATATATATATATATATATATATATATATATATATATATATATATATATATATATATATATATATATATTATAATATATTATATATATATATATATATATAGTACCTATTATAATATACAAGTAATGTTAGCTTATATTGGGTAACCTATTTGAAACTTACCAATATTTAGTTTAAATTTTCATGGAGTAAAATAATTTTAAATTATTACTGCAGCTTTTGAATATTTAACAACTGGCATCTAAATTCCATGTCTTTATTTAAAATCTAATTATTTTTTTTTTTTATATACAAAACTGATATCAAAAATAAATTAATAAAAATATAAATTACATATGACACTAATACGGTTCCTCAAAATCAATAAATCACTTTCTTTGTCTTCTATTCATAGACGAGGCACACTGAGGACAAAACCACTTTCCCTTTGGTGGAGCAGTAATACCAACACATGCATAATGAAACCACTCAAGGGGGCATTTTGGGTTGTCACATGCAACCATGTTGCCATAAGAAACTTGATTACAAACACAATACCGGGGTTCATTAGGATCATAAGTCCAATCAGGACTTTCAACTAATGGATCCATTACTGCATCATGAGGTAACTCATCTGAAGGAAGAGTTTCTTTAACAGTGACAGCAGATCTATTACTTTTCTTCTGACGCTTAGCTGGAGGGCCACTAGTAGAAGAGCTCTGAGTAACTCCAGTTGTTTCTCTAGAAGAAGAATTACCTGTGGGAACACTATCAAGGGTACTCCAAGCAGTGTTTCCTGTACCCGAATCTTGTGATAAAGAAGAAGCAGCAATAGCTGCCTTGGCTGCATGAGCAAGCTCACTTCCAATTGATAAATCAGCTGGAAGAACTCCCTGAGAGACTGCATCAAAAGAGGCAGCAAGAGAAGCTGTACGACGTCCGTGTCTCATTTGCTGTGTAGCTGCAATCGCTTGTGAAGCAGCAGCTGCTATAGCATTACTTCCAGCTCCAATATGACCAAGTGTATAAGATAGCGATGCAGAAGTAACAGGAGGGGAGAGAGAGAGGTTTGTTGATAAAGTGAGATCTGAATCTTCTTTTTTAGCATGAGGATTATGGCGCCAATCTGCTCCACTCAAAAGACTTGACATACTTCCTTTTGAGTAGCTAGATCGATTTTCCTTTTGACTTTCTCTCGAAGGTTCATCCAACTCTAATGATTTCTTTTCTAATATTTCTGTGATGCCTGGAGAATCTGCCTCTAATTCACACTTAAATTTTTCTATTTCTCCATCTATTCTTCTAACATATCTTTCTAAGGATTCATGAAGATTTGAAGATATAGCTACTTTCTCATCAGCTTCTTCTAATAATTTATAATATTGACGTCGAATTTTCTCATATGAAGCAGCCTTTTCCCCTGATTTCATTTTCTTAGCATTACCAAAAAAAACTTCACTTGTTCATCTAAATGTTCTAAGGTATTATGAAGTTAAACACTCTCAGTAGGGTTTGGCCCTTTCAAGCGAACAGGCATCTGCCTAAAACTTTTCCGCATTTATTTTCAAAGATGATTTGCTTCTAGCACTATAAGAATCTTACGCCTGGTCCAAGAGTAATACACAGGCAAAGAAAGGACGGGGTTGCTACCCTGCTGCCTTCTATACCACGCCAATGAAAATCTTCCATTTACGTCTCTGGACCGCGACGAAACACCAATCTCTTTGAACACAAATCATTCTCTCTCACTTCTGAAGGATATATCCTTCAACAACTCTAAAAAATCTTCAAGGTACCATATTTAATCTTTGATTATTTTCAAAGGTTCAGATAAAATTTTTTTTTTAGCTCAAATACTTTTATATGTATATATATAAATATTATAATATATATGGATATACAAATACATAGATAATAGGGATATCATAATATATATATTAATGATATTATAATCTTTAATATTATATATGTATATATTTATTAATATATAATATATAGTGTATATTTATATATATATAAGGTACAACATATTTTTGAATGCTTAATTCTTTAATTACCATTTGTCTTAAATAAAAATTGTTTTTGTTGTAAGAATGCACTGTGTTTTATTATTTTAACGATTTTTCTCAATAAGATTTAATGCTAATTGTAAAAATTAATATGTAGCTCTAATCTCAAAAATTTGTAGGTCAAATAACTTGTTCATCCGGCCATATATATGTTCAGATATCAAATATGGTATAAGAAGTTTTTTCACAATATGTATATAATTTGAAACTAATAATATTTGATATATTTATATATAAATGATAATTATATGCATACTTATAGATCATAAATATCGTTATATTGCTTAATTCTTGTCATTATAAATCTTCAATTTTAAAAAAATTATAGCTATTCCCTCACATTATAGTGACGTTCACTTGGCCTGTATGGACTGATTCTTACGAATGCGGAAGTAAGAGTTTTCAAAAAGTTTCCCTCGAGTTGATCTGGACATGATATGTTTTATTTTTTCTTAAATTAAATATAAATTTAATTAAAAAATATCTTATTGAAATTATAATGTTTTTAAATAAGCTTCCGTAATAAGTGATAAATATCGAGCTTTTGGAATAGAATAATTCTATACTTTTTAAGGATATATTCGTATGTAAAAATAGATGCAGAATAAAAATCAGTAATGTCAGACTGGAAAGGCTTGTAAGTTTGTGTAATTTTTACTTAATATGTTATAGTCATTTTTACCATACTCTCTCTTTCCTCTCCTCTCTCTCCCCCTTTCTCAATCAACTCTCGCCTCCCTTTTCCCTTTCATCTCCGCCCCCTCTCTCTTTTGTCTCATCTCTGCTCTCTCTCTCCAAAACCCAAAGACCAACAAATTGTAAACAATACATCGTATTCAAAACTATTTGTGATTAACAATCAAAATAAAAAATTCGATGAAACTGTAATTATTATATTGTAATAATTAATGTAATTGTTAAAGATTGAATTATTCAATTTGAAATATCTTTTTTTCGGCTTCCATGGATCGCACACCTTTGATTATATTATATATATCAATATATATATATATATGTACATTTATATATGATTATAATCATGTAATAGATAATATATATATAATATATATATAATAATATAGTATACTATAAAATTATTATTATATATATATATATATATATATATATTATATATATAATAATAGTAATATCTATATATATATAAATACATTTATATATATATATAATATATATAAATATATATATAAATATTATATTTATATATATATATAATATTAGATAAATATATAATAAATAATATATATATATATATATATATATATATATATATATCAGTGACTGATCGTGTTGCGTGTACAGTAATGTGAACTGTGATGAGTGGAGGAGAGAGAGTACGAGAGAGAGAGAGAGAGAGAGAGAGGAGAGAGAAGAGAGAGAAGAGGAGAGAGAGAGAAGAGAGAGAGAGAGAAATGAAAATGGAAAATTTTTAATGTTACACCGTGCTTAATATATCATTTCTACAGTCCTAATATCCGAGGCCTAAATGTTTTTTGATACGTTTACCATCGTTTTAAAAACTGAATAATAATAAATAATAATAATAATAATAATCAATAATAAAACAATAAAAATAAAATAATAATAATATAAAATAATAATAATAAATAATAATAATTATATTAATAATAATAATAATAATAAAATAATAATAATAATAATAATAATCAAATTATAAAACATAATAATATAATAATAATACATAATAATAATAATAATACTAATAAATTACTAAAATTAACCACTTTAAGTTATAATTATTTTATTATTATTATTATTATTATTAAATAAATTTTGCGCACATATTACTAAAAATTATTTATTATTATTATATACTATATTGTGTGGATATTAAATTAAACTACTATGTTTTTATTTAAAACGACTAGTTGTGTGTAAATAGTAATACTGGGAGCACTTAGAACATACAACTTTTTTCATTAAAAACGTTTCGTGTAAAGCTTTATCCATCATCGGCGTATTAACCAAAATTAAAGATAAAAAATAACATAAAACTTTAGATTTTATAAAGTACCGTAACTAAAATATAAAATATGTCATAAAATAGAAAACGTGATTGCAATGAGAAAAAAAAAAAAACGTCAGAGAGAAAAATATAAAGAAATAAAAAAGGGAAAAGCATGGACTAAATGATTAAAATGAATTAATTTGAAATGAAAGAAAATTCAAGGAGAAAAAATTGAGGAAAAAAAAAGGATGAAAAAGGAAAAGAAGCAATCGAGTTGAAAAAGAATTATTTTCATTTTCCCCTCATTTTTAAGATCCTCTCTCTCTCCCCTCTCTCTCTCCTCTCTCTCTCCATCTTTATTTCGATCTCTGGTCCTCGTTCTCTAGTTTCTTAATCTGTTCTCTCTCTCTCTCTCTCTCTCTCTTTCGTCTCTCTCAAACTGTCTCTTCCTCTCTCTCTCTCTCTCTCTCCTTCGGCTCTCTGTTCTAGGAATGTCCTCGTCGTCGTCTCTCTTCTCTCTTCTCTCTTCTCAAAAAACCATGTATTAATTTGTTTCCAGTCATATATTAATATTTATGTAATGTATGTAATATTATGGAACATTTAAAATGTTGGTGTCTGGTATGTATTATGGAATTGAATTGTGTAATAAATTACTGGTAATGTATTTATGTATTATGTATGTATTTTGTCTCTGTATTATGTATTATGTATTTATTATGATCAGTGCGGCTCGGTCAATGAATTCCTTTGAGTAGTGCAAATCATAAACTTATATATTATAGTATATATATAATAATATAGTAAATATTTATATAATAATATTTATAATAATATATATAATATATAATAATATAGATATATATATTTATAACCTTATATATATTATATATTATATATATAATATATAGTTACTCAATTTTTTATAAAAGAAGCCTCAATTGTTCTTTCTTTTCTTGCGCAAATTCGGTATATTTTTTCATTTGGCATATTAATATAATTATAAGATTTATATATAATATTATTATAATATAGTATAATAATTATATATATATATTATATATGTTAGATATATTATTATATATAGTATATATTTATATTATTACTAATATATATAATATATAAGATTAATAGATACTTATTTATATATATATAGTATAGTTATATTATATTATGATATATTAATATATAAATATAATAAAATAATAGTATAATAATTATATTTTATGTATATATATAAAATATAATATAGAATATATAGTATGATCTATATAATATTATATATATATATAAATAGTAGCAGTATATATATAATATATATATATTATATATAATATAGATACTATATATAATATATATATAATATTTATATATAATATTAATATTAATATATTATAGAATTATATTAAAATTAAATTATAATATATATTTATATATAAGTAATATAATAATATATTATATATATATATAATATATATATAATTATATCATATATATATATTATATATATATAATATATATATTATATATATTAATATATTCTTATAATATTATATATACCAGCGACAATGGCAAGAATGAATAGATTCATATTTGAATCACTAGCTGTATTGCACATTTCTAACATTTGATTTCAATAGCTTACAACACCGAAAAAGATTTAGTAATTTAAATGAGCTTAAAATCGCATACATCCAATATTCCCGTATTTACAAAACTAGACAGCTCAATTTTTATTAAAAACACACAAAATCAGTAATAAAAATAATATAAAAGCGTATTATACCAAATTAGAACTTCACACTCAATCTTATTATTAATTAACATGAAATATAGCAACTGATCTGAGTCAGAGGCAACTAATAATCGTCGCTGAAAGAACGAATTTGAGTCAAACGCGTTTTCCCCGACTCTCTCAATGAGTCAATAATTAATAAATGGATTGAAATCAAATAGTCCGATATGATGAGATTATCAATTACACAAAACAATTTAATTATTAATTATATAATTATGTTATTAATAATTTTTATTATTGTTATTGCCAATGCAATTTAAATGGGAATTATTTGTAGGAACGTTCTGATGAAGAAATGACTGATACCTGACTCGCATGGCACATCCAAATTGTCCTAGCCATAGAGAATAGAACTTTTTTTTGACTCCGAGAATTACCCAATTTCCCCCTGATCGCTTTACTCATTAAAAGAATCTATTGAAATTGATCGGAATCTAAAGCTTAGCCTTCGATACGACCAAATGCATCTATATATATATATGATATATATATAATAGATAATATATAATATATATATATATATTAATATATAT
Source organism: Trachelipus rathkii (assembly GCA_015478945.1). Lineage (NCBI taxonomy): Eukaryota > Metazoa > Arthropoda > Malacostraca > Isopoda > Trachelipodidae > Trachelipus > Trachelipus rathkii. Next base: position 25,170 of record JABUQX010086720.1, read on the forward strand.
ATCTATATATATACTATATATATATATATATATATATGATATAGTATATATATATATGCTGACGTTTTAATATTTTTTGGTCTCACTAAGGCAAGTAGGCGTTGCCTACTCTGCCTACCCCCAAAGGCCGCCACTGATATATATGTAATATATATAACAATTTCAAAATACTCCACTTCCACTGTGAAGTTCAAAAAATTGAAATTTGGTGAAGCCTTTCACATAAAATTAAAAAAACTTAATATCAACATAAAAATTAAAGAAATGTCACATTAAATATTATTTGATATAAACTTACAAATTCATCAATTTCACAACTAGAAATTTGACATTCATTCAATGTCAATTGAAAATTCTGAAAATGTCAAATTTTTATGGATAAAACACATCAAGAAAAATGATCACAAACAATATTGTCTTTTACTTTTGTGCATAGGTATTTTCTAAGTAAATTTCAAGTAAATTAAATTTTCAACAGAATTAACTATTTAGAAAACTTGAAGTTAAATGCAAAGCCTATATAAAAATTGAAGCTTATATTATAATTATTACTTGAATAGGATCTTGTTAATAGGTTCCTTACTTATTATTATTATAATTTAAACAAAATTTTGTAAACAATCCTCAAAGTAAGCTCCTTACTTTTAAAAAGCTGATCAACGATGTCTGTCAATTCTGCTCGAATCTGAGGGAGCAATTTGTATGGAGTGTTTTTAGTGAGACCATTTCTTTTGGCATTTCGCTTCTTGCCCATACTTTAAAATATTTGTATGTATTTAATTTCCTGTCCTTTAAATATACAAAATCAATCCTTAAAATAACTCAGTTTCAAAGGATATACATCACCTCGAAAGATATTAAATTTACTTAGGCATCTATATATATATAACTGTGTAGATTATATATATATTATATATATATATTATATAACATAATATATATATATATATATCATACTATATATACTATATACCTATATATATATATATTATAGCTATATATATATAATATATATATACTAGAAAGTATTAGTATAATATATACTACTATATAATATATATATACTAATCATATAGTATATATATACTATATATATATACTATATATATCATATATATATCTATACTTATTTATATATAGTACTTATGGTATAATACATATATCTATTATATATATATATTATATATATAGTATATATATATCATCACTATATATATATATATATATAATCATATATATATATATACTATACTACTATATATATATGAGAGTCATCGCGTGCGCAAGTGGGACTGCAGGCGGTGATAACCACGCTTTTGCGCACGCTCTAGCGGTCGTGACGTTCCTCCGAGTCCCTCCGTCAAACGGCCGATTTGTCACTTTCGACCTAGTCACCCAGACGGACATGCAAAAATTGCCATTTGTAGGATGATTTTCTCTGTCATTCATCTAAGCTTTACGGGCCATAGTGCTATAATTACCACTATTCTGCAATACCCTCACCTCACCTCATTCCATAGCCAACCACATACACGGTAAAACCTCTTTATTACACATTACAGACACCTACATTCCTATTAGCCTCACGCACAGTAGGTCTGTGAGTCCAGAGCCTAGCCATGCCACCGATGGCTGGGGATATCCTTGACTGGTCTCAGACGAGGCTGAGGCACTTACTAATCACCCTGATAACTGCTTGCCACCTTCTTTCCACCTCTTGTATCGGGCCCACTGGTCGGGGAAAAACATAAAATAGTATCCTTTCCCCCGTAATTGTCCGCTGGTAAAATAAATAAACAATCAAAAATAAAATATATAGTTATATATACTATATATTATACTATATATATATATATATTTATATATATATAGATACTAAATATACTATAATATATATAGTATATATAGGTATATATACTATATAAGTTATACTATATAGTTTTAGGGCATGTACCAATACCATAAAACGAGGCCGATATGCGATACTCTATTTTTTTTAGTGCCCGATACCGATACACCTTTAATTTTGACTATAACTCAAATACACAGTACATAGAGACTCTAGAACATTTGGTACTGGCTAAGCAACTCAGAATGCCATTCCCTGTACAACGCCAATCTCCTTACCGTCCATTTATTCTCCATAATTTGACTTGTGCCCAAGCTATACCTTTCATTTTATAAAGTTCAAAACTAGTATTCTTAAAGGACATAATAACATCTGAACTATAACCTATTAATAACCCTTTTTCATGCTTCTGGCGGTAATTCCTATCACATAATCTATCTCCACCTTCCCATTAAGTGATTAAGGAAAGTTTGGCTACCTAG
>JABUQX010086720.1:32500-40751 GCA_015478945.1 Trachelipus rathkii
AGCCGAACAGGGAGGGGAGATCGTTGAGAGCCAAAAAACGCGTTTGGAATAGCTTTTATTCTTCTCATTCCGAATATATTAGTCAAAGTGAATCAAATAAGGAAGCGGAGTTCGAAAGAATGAGTCCCGATGCTCGAGGCGATAATATTGTTAATAATAACGATGGTGATGAAAGAGGAAGCGAAATGGAATTCTTTCTGTCTTTCATTGATTTTGTAGTAGAAACCATGCAAAATATTCTAATCGACACTTCAATGGAGGTGTGTAAACTGGCGAATTCGATTGGAATAGGTTTAGATTTTTTCGAATTCGATAAAGTTTTTATAAATAGTTCGGAATATGAAAGTGTCAAAAAAGTAAATGAAACAATGAATTGCTCTAGTTCATTTTATGTTGATCATATGTCCAAAAAAATAAAGTTCTACTCTCAATTAGATCGATTAGTCGCCGAGGATGAAAATAGTTTTCAAGAAAGATTGGTTGAATTTTTAAACCGCAGAAAAAAATTTAAGCACGCAAATACCTCGCCCTTGTTAATTAGGGAAAAAATAGATCGTTTCGTTAAATCTAAAACGATCGATTTAGTTGATATTATTCCAAGGGCCAGTTTGGCCAGTTTGCAATTTTTTACCTCTAAACCGGATTGCGTAGCGAACCTTTTAAAATATGTTCTTGACAGAATCTGCAACTGCATTAAACAAGTTTTCCCTGGTAATGATCGAAGCGAAAATTCCGTTAAAACAATAGATGATTTGTCCGACATCGATGTTTGATGAAAATAAAAGTTTATTTGTTTTTTATTTTTTATTAAATGATATGATAAAATAAAGGTATAAAAATATATACAATTGTTTCAATTTCCTAATAATACATAATACATATGTTACTCTAAAATTTAAATTTATGGTTAGATTAAAACTAAAAGTAATTATAGATATAGATAAATAATACAATAGATAATAATAAAATAGAAGAAAAATAATAGATTATATATTCCTAACCGCTGTTCGAAGTAAAAAAACGAGTTCTCTCGACGACATCGTTGGGATTCATCTCCTGGTGGTTGAAATTAAAGTGAATTGCCTTCCCCATAAAAAATTTTCTAAAAGTTTCACGATCTACGCATTTGTACGAGGAAAGTTCGTCTTCAAATATTGACGTTGTCGAATATTTTTTCAAAACATACATTTGAGGCAAATCTTTATAATTTTCGTCGACCTCGTGAATAATTTCTTGGAATTCTTTTTTTTTCTTATTTTTTTCTTCCTCATCAACGAAGGGGGATGAAAGTAGCGTTTCGCTGCACGATCGTAATACAAAATTTAATGACGTAATTCTTAGAGAATCCATCGCATATCTCATGGTCATCAAATTTGATAAACTATTTTCCAGAATTTTATTACGATCGCTGTTGCTCACATTTACCTCCGGTTTCACATTCTTGTAGTCGTATATTATCGGATGTGAAACCGGGAACTTTAATTTTGGTTGTTCTTTCTCCTTTTTAATGCCTGTTTGATGAACATCGCTTTTAAATTTCTTAGCATTATTTTCCTCCAGAGGTAACTCGAATCCTCCGCAAGTGACGTAATCACGTATAATCAGATCATTAACAATTGTCTGAAAATGGGAAAATGAGACCCGATTGCAGCAAATATCGTCCAGCTCGAAACCGATATACTTTTTACAAAGAATAATAGCTGATAAAGCAATATCCCCAATGTTGTCGACCCGATATTGATTTATGCTTACTTTTTTTATAGTAATCAGGCTATTAAGAGGTGAATTCGCAAATGTATCTAACAGTTTTCGCTGATACTGCCACTGCGGTTGTTTATTTTCATGCCCTTTCTTTTTCTCTTTTATATTTATTTCCGGATAATAGGTATCGAAAAGTCGTTGACAAACTGCGTGCATCTCATCAATTGAAAGTTCAGAACTTGCTTCAAAATAATTATTTATAATAAAAGACAAGAGGTTTGAAAATTTTCGATCAGATTTATAACGTTCATCGATGGCCCGATCTATTTTTGTCGTGTGTACTCTCTCGTTTATTAAAATATTTTCGAACGGCGGTGGGGTTATATCCGGCAAAGGGCCAAATTTAAATTCGAGAGCTTCGTTTTGTGGGCACATATTTTTGATGAATGGATTTACTTTTGACTGCCGAATTCCATGTAAAAGAAGTATTATCGATGGCAATCCCATGACATGCGGAAGACTAATCTTCTTAGTTTTATCAGGTAAAATACCCAAAACTAAATTCACGACATCGCGATATTTTAGCTGCTTAATTTTTGTCCAGGAAATTCCGTACACTAACCCTAAATAAAGAAGTAAAATACTTAAAAAATCCATTTTCAGAGAATTCTTGAGTGAATTAATCTTATTCATCGACACACTTCCATCGTCAGAAATCAGTTTTAGTTCCATTTCGCTGTTTTCCATCGATCTCGATAATTTTTTTAAGACTTCGAGAAGCGAATAACAGGAAATTAGGTGAGTTGATCTAGAATAATCATTAAAATACATATTCATTTCGGTGTTTAAACTGTAAGTTCTCTTTTTTCTACGATTAAAAAGATTCATTTCTCTTAAAAGCCACGAGTCATACAAGAAGCGGTGAATGTTTGCCATGCTCAAATTATTTATTATCAATCTTTTAAACAGTTGTAATTCCTTTAGGTAGGTGACCGGTGTAACGTAATACGAGCGCAAAAAAAAATACAATTTTAGAGTTAAGTAATTCGTTGGTGTTGCTGAAAATAATTTAATATCACCAACACCGACATCATTACATATATATAATACTGCGTTGAAATAAAATAGGGAAAATATACAGGAACGATATTTCATCGCGCTTTTTTGGTTCATGCTATCTTCACAATTTTCGATCCAAAGTTGTATAAATTTAATAATTAGTTCAGTATCCGCATTTGTGGCTGCATCAGGACACGCGTTATTGTTAATAGTATGAAAATACTGAATTTTATCTAAACACAACCGAATGATTTGACCATACGTGATAGGGATGTCGACTAATAAACGGAAAAAATGCGCATCGTCCATAACCGCCGCATCGTTAGAAGAATAACATTTTTGAAATAAAAATTCTTCTTTATGAGAAGGCATGACTCCTGATCCAAATTTTGGTAAATATATGTGGCGAAAGCCTTGTTCGTAAATATCATCTGAAAATGACATGAAAATTTCGGTATTCCCATATATTTCTTGAGAACGTCGAATACTATTTTCGTTCATGCGTCCTTTTTTATCTTTTTTATATCCTTCGTTTAGATTTTTAAAATGTTTCATTGCTAAATTTAGAAATGTAATTTTTTTGTCTCGAAAAATAACTCTCATCGCCTCTTCATTAAAAAATAAAGGCCCGGTTAAATTCAAGTGATTTACTTCATTTATGCTCGAATTATTTTTTTTCCCCACTAAAGAATGAGAAGAACAAACGAGTGTGTTAAAATTTTCCTTCAAATTATTTTCTGTGGCATTCACTTCATATTGAAATTCCTTCACAGTACTTTGAATCAACCTCAAGGTTTCTTGCATTTTAGGGTCTACGAGAGATGTCTTGTCGGACATATAAAACGAAAAAAGAGAAAAATCTTGAATGATATATTCTAATTAGGGAAAATTATTAAATTATTTTTATTATATGCATGGTTTTCAAAACAAATACAGGATGTGTGAGCGCTACCTAAGCACTACTGAATAATCTGAGTGTAGGTAATCAGGATATTCACAAGATTCGAAAAATGTGTTAAAAAATATTTAGAATAATTGAGATTATGAAAAAATATTTATTAGAAACATAAATTTGTTTATATTTACAAACAGATTCAGGTGTATTTTTAAAAGATTAACAAGCGACGTGCTCGGCTCGCTCCTCTTGTGCCAACAGATTTTGTGTATTTTAAAAAGATTAATAATTCCCTTGTATTTCCGGTCCTTTTTTCGTCGGAATGTTACCTCACGGTTAAAGTATCTATCTACATTTTTTTTCCTTTTCTGTACTATAATTTTTAAAGGTGCCATTTTCCGTGATGGATTATTCGAACCTTTTACATCATCATTTATTTAGGGCCTATTTCCGCCGCAAAGAACACTGGGAACGTAGCGAGCGGTGTGGTGTAATCCAGTTGACCTTAATATCGCCCTTTGGCATCAATACCTGAGGTAGGCTTTTTCGACCAAAAAATCGATAAAATTTTGCAAAATTTTTTTTATAAATGTTTCGATCGACTTACGCGGCATCATTTTCGGTCAACCAGATTAAGAACTCCTAAGGCCCGTCGAGTCAGCGAAACCGACGAAACGTTTCAGTTCTAAATCTAATTGATCGGAGGTAGATTATTCACTAAATAAGTCGATCGCTCGGATTAAGAACTCGTAAGGCCCGTCGAGTCATCGAAACCGGTGAAACGCTTCAGTTTCTAATTTAATTGATCGAAATATCAATCATTCACTAAATATGTCTATCGATCGGATTAGGAACTCGTAAGGCTCGTCGATTCAGCGAGATCTTCGGAACGTTTCAGTTCCTAATTTATTTGATCGGAAATGATCCATTCAACTCGCAATCGATGAACTTTTGCCAAAAAATAATTTAAAAAATGCTCCGATCGACTTATGCGGTATCGTATTGGGTTAACCAGATTAAGAACTCGTAAGGTCCGTCGAGTCAGCGAGATCGATGAAGCCTTTCAGTTCCTAATTTAATTGATCGAAATATCGGTCATTCACTAAATATGTCTATCGATCGGATTAAGAACTCGTAAGGCTCGTCGATTCAGCGAGATCTTCGGAACGTTTCAGTTCCTAATTTATTTGATTGGAAATGATCCATTCGACTCGCAATCGATAAACGTTTGCCAAAAAAAAAAATTAAAATGCTCCGATCGACTTATGCGGTATCGTATTGGTTAACCGGATTAAGAACTCGTAAGCCACTTCGAGTCAGCGAGATCGATGAAGCGTTTCAGTTCCTAATTTAATTGATCAAAATATCAGTCATTCACTAAATATGTCTATCGATCGGATTAAGAACTCGTAAAGCTCGTCGATTCAGCGAGATCTTCGGAACGTTTCAGTTCCTAATTTATTTGATCGGAAATGATCAATTCGACTCGCAATCGATGAACCTTTGCCAAAAATAATTTAAAAAATGCTCCGTTCGACTTATGTGGTATCGTATTAGGTCAACCGGTTAAACGGATTAAGAACTCGTAAGGCTCGTCGAGCCAGCGAGATCGATGAAGCGTTTCAGTTCCTAATTTAATTGATCGAAATATTGGTCATTCACTAAATATGTCTATCGATCGGATTAAGAACTAGTAAGGCTCGTCGATTCGGCGAGATCTTCGGAACGTTTCAGTTCCTAATTTATTTGATCGGAAATGATCAATTCGACTCGCAATCGATGAACCTTTGCCAAAAATAATTAAAAAAAATGCTACGATCGACTTATGCGGTATCGTATTGGGTTAACCGGATTAAGAACTCCTAAGGCCCGTCGAGTCAGCGAGATCGATGAAGCGTTTCAGTTCCTAATTTAATTGATCGAAATATTGGTCATTCACTAAATATGTCTATCGATCGGATTAAGAACTAGTAAGGCTCGTCGATTCGGCGAGATCTTCGGAACGTTTCAGTTCCTAATTTATTTGATCGGAAATGATCAATTCGACTCGCAATCGATGAACCTTTGCCAAAAATAATTAAAAAAAATGCTACGATCGACTTATGCGGTATCGTATTGGGTTAACCGGATTAAGAACTCCTAAGGCCCGTCGAGTCAGCGAGATCGATGAAGCGTTTCAGTTCCTAATTTAATTGATCGAAATATTGGTCATTCACTAAATATGTCTATCGATCGGATTAAGAACTCGTAAGGCTCGTCGATTCGGCCAGATCTTCGGAACGTTTCAGTTCCTAATTTCTTTGCTCGGAAATGATCAATTCGACTCGCAATCGATGAACCTTTGCCAAAAATTAATTATAAAAAATGCTACGATCGGACTTATGCGGTATCGTATTGGGTTAACCGGATTAAGAACTCCTAAGGCCCGTACCGATATAAGCTCACACGAGATCCGATTGAAAGCGTCCTTATCTAGTGTCGGCATACATATAAATAAATTAGATCTCGAAAGAATATTAGATCATTCACTATATTATGTCTATCTCACGATCCTCGCTGCAAAAATATTTAAAGAACCATTCATCAGATAAAGGCTCGTCGATTCGACAACGAGATCTTACAGAATCAAAATTTCAGTTCTAATTTATAATATTGATGTCTCTGGAAAGGAAATTGATCCATTCGACTCGCAATCGAATGACTTTTCAAAATACCAATGAAAAAATGACAGCCCTCCAAAATTGTAAAAAAAAGTAAGTTTCCGATCGACTTCTTATTTTGCTCCTATGAGAGTATCTGCGGTGAGGTAAAACACGGTCGAAATTAAGAACTCCATATAATAGTCCGTTCTCGAGTCATATATCGATATCTTATTAAGCGAATTGTTACTCAAAAGTTCCTAATATTCAATTAGTATCGAAATATCAGTCATTTCACTAAAATGATTCTATCACACGATCGGTTCCAATTATGAACTCGTAAGGCTCGTCGATTCGGCGAGATCTTCGGAACGTTTCAATGAAAATACGTTGATATGATTTGATCGTGTGGAAATGATCTCATGGTACGCGACTCACAAATTGCGGATGAAACCTTTGCTTTCACAACTTATAAAATAAATTAAAAAAAATGCTCCGATCGACTTATGCGGTATCGTATTAGGTTCAACCGGTTAAACGGATTAAGAACTCGTAAGGCTAGTCGAGCCAGCGAGATCGATGAAGCGTTTCAGTTCCTAATTTAATTGATCGAAATATTGGTCATTCACTAAATATGTCTATCGATCGGATTAAGAACTAGTAAGGCTCGTCGATTCGGCGAGATCTTCGGAACGTTTCAGTTCCTAATTTATTTGATCGGAAATGATCAATTCGACTAGCAATCGATGAACCTTTGCCAAAAATAATTAAAAAAATGCTCCGTTCGACTTATGTGGTATCGTATTAGGTCAACCGGTTAAACGGATTAAGAAGTCGTAAGGCTCGTCGATTCGGCGAGATCTTCGGAACGTTTCAGTTCCTAATTTATTTGATCGGAAATGATCAATTCGACTCGCAATCGATGAACCTTTGCCAAAAATAATTTAAAAAATGCTCCGATCGACTTATGTGGTATCGTATTAGGTCAAACGGTTAAACGGATTAAGAACTCGTAAGCCCTGTCGAGTCAGCGAGTTCGAGGAAGCGTTTCAGTTCCTAATCTGATTAATCGGAATGCTGACCGTTCACTAAATAAGTTGATCGATCGGATTAAGAACTCGTTAGGCCCGTCGAGTCAACGAAATCGGTATAAGATCACAAATATTTCAAAATTGAAAATATTTAAGGGAAAGAAAAGTAATACATAATATTCCAAAAATTTATTTAGAGTATGATAAAAATAATATATGAATGCAAACACTTTAGTTATTTTTAAATGAAAAAATGCGTTTTTTCAATCGTTTTCAATTTCCCTTCGCTGATATCGAAGTTGGGTTCCCCCCCGTTGAAAAACATAATCGTTTCTCGGCGATGTAGGTTTTTGTACGAAGCTAGTTCATCTTCGAAAACCTTCTCTGTGTGCATTTTCAAAAGTAACATTTGAGGCATATCTTTAAAATTCTCGTTAGCCGCATTTATTATTTCTGCAAATAGCCGTTTCTTTCGCCTTATATCCTCATCGTCGAAAAAGGGAGACGATAATAACAATTCAGCCGACGATTTCAATACAAAATTTAGTGAGGTTATTCTTAAGGCGTTGAAGGAATACATTGTTGAAAATAAATTTTTTTGTTTTCGTTCCAAAATTTTTTTAATTCTGGTAGTAGATATCCCGGGTATAACATTTTTGTAGTCGTACAAAAGTGGATTTGTAACCGCATATTTCAATACCGGATCTGCGCAATCGTTTCCAGAAGTAAATTTTTTTTTAAATTTTTTAAAGCAATTTTTCCCTTCAGGTATTTTAAACTCGCCATGAACGATGTAATCTTCAATAATTAATCCTTTTACAAGCTTTTCAAATTGCGGCATTTCAGGTTGCGAGAAGCAAATCTCTTTTAAGTCGAAACCGATATATTTTTTATACAAAACAAGAGCCCTTAAAGCCAGGTCTCCG
>JABUQX010086721.1:0-15000 GCA_015478945.1 Trachelipus rathkii
AGAAATTGGTATTCTCCGAAGACGCTTTTTGAGATATCGTAATGAAACTTTGTATATGTTCTATTGGTATGTTAAAACGATTAACGTGAACTTTACGAAGTGCGCTAGCTTGCTCAGAAATAATAGGTAGGGCGCTATCTCAACATCTGCCCAACAATGATAAGCGAGAGAGCTAACAAGGGTGAAATAAGATAACGGGTTAAATACCTAAACTCGTTCTATATTTAGCGGCTATCTACAATTCACGAAGACGTAAGATTTAGGTATACTATAAACTAGAGAATTGGGCCAATCGAATACATGAGTGTTCGATTGGACCGATAACTGTATTATATCATAGCTTATGTTTATAGATTATTATTATTATATTAATACTTATATATTAATAATAGAAACAATGGATATTATTTTAGAGGAAAGTTATTTCACTATAATATTTTAATTATATTTAATTTAATTAAGATTTAATTTTACGTTTATTTTTCTATAAAATATTATTATTTAATATTATTATCCTTTACGTATAGTACGTCCTGCCCCTCTTAAAGCTACCATAGCGTATACTATAACCTAGTGAGCATTCAACATCATACTCACAGTATCTAAGTAACACTTGCACACTCAGACTACCTTAATATATACTAATAGATTGGCTTGATCATCTTATAACTCACATTGAAGTAGATAAGCACAGATCTAGCACAGAATATGTGATTATGACGTAGTTAATAACAGCTATTAAACAACTTTTTATTAGCTACAAATATTATTACACAGTATAATAAGTAATAGTACTAACTATATATACTTTGATCTGTATACATTTAATATGATCACAAGTTATTTATTATAATAATCTGAGTTATTTAAGTAATAGTCATGGTAAATTAACTAATTTAAAATAATAAAATAAGAATTATAGAATATTAAATTAATTATTTATATAACTTATGTATGTTCACCACTCAAGGTTATTTCAAAGATCCGTTAGAATTCAATTTATTATCTATGAGGAATTGTTCCAACTAAATATTTTTCAAGCCAAAAATTTTCCTTGCATATAGAGTAGTCATCTTTGTTTGTTATGATTATTAATAGACTAGTGAAATCTCCTTACTTATGTAACGTATTATTTAATTAAAACTGACCTTAGTTTATAGAGCTTCCTCTATCATTTAATACTAAGGTATGATTATAAATTATGATTCCAATATATATAACTTGTACTAAACACTTTTAAGAGTTTTGTTTTTGTTCCAATCATAACATAATTTTGTTTATAAATGGTACATGCTATTCTAAGGTACTTATCCCATATTTCTCAATATACTCAGACAAGATCGAAATCCTAACCATACCTAATATAAGACTACAAGGTCTTTGAGATTAAGGGGATTAGGGATTAGTAGGGGTGATCATATGTGTAGTCGACTGAATTGAAAATAGTATTATATATATATACTAAGATTACTATATAAGTACGTAGCTGTCTAGGTCGTATATGACTGACAGAAGGTTCATGTCTAGGAGGAAAGGTGTTAAAAATTGATGTAACTGTTCTATATAATTATATGGTATAAAGAGACCAAGTTAAATAGTATTAGTTATGATAGATTCGTCTATAAGTGCCTTATAAGTTTACTTATACCTACCTTGGTTAATAATGTATAGTATATTAAAACCGTTTAATTAATATCAACATAAAAAATAAATAAAATAGCAATATGCAATATTATTAGTATAATATATATACTAAAAAATATATCAGTATACAAACGAATGATATACTGGAGGCGTAAAGAGACTAAGTGTGAGTATATATAAATATTTAAACTTTATATATACATATCAACGAGTTGCACATCGTTTATGTGTATTCATACTTTATCGCTAACAAAGTAGATATAATATGAGTAGCAATATATGGCGTACTCTGGTAAATATAGTACTTGAACATTTATCTTTCAGCTGAGCTGTGGGTCTCTGGAACCATACCAGAGGAGAGAGAATTGGACTTTAGAAAGATAAAACATGAGGGAAGAGGTGAGGATAAGAGAGGACAGAGATAGAATTTACAGGAGGATTTCAGTTATCGTGGAGGGCTTTTTTTAATTACAAATAGTATAAATGAAATATGTTAGAGTTTTACATTTCCTTTATAGTAAAGAGATCTATTTGCCACTCATTCTCTAATTTGAGAGATGAATTTGAGGAGGAGCACACATAATATGGATTATGCTTAGTTGCACAAGATAAAATTCTTACTTGTCGACCATCGACACAACTACTACTAAGTATATAACACCGCGAAAATATAATGTATCGTTATAGGCTGCAAAATAAGTGCGACAATAGTAGCGAATATGGCTCTACGAGCGTATACTAATATTGTAGTAGTGACCAAAAATATATAGGCGCATTAGGCAATGACTAAATATATATATAATATAATATACGCACTAAGGTATTCCAGGAGTCTAGCCATAGGCGCAGCCAGTGGAGTAGGTCTATGTGCCTGACCACAGCACTCTAAAACACAAATTTAATTGTGGCATGCGCGCTCGAGCACCGCAGGGTCCATTACTAGAGAGAGAAATGATTATTCTATTTTTGAACTTAGAGGCCTGAAATTAGATATAAGGTTTCTTTGGTTTATAATGATATTCTACGTATAGTATTGCATAATGAGTAATGAAGGGGTAGTTTAATGCCTTTAGGTTATTACACAATAATGTAAAGTATTATTAGTATATATATATATATAGGTAATAAAAGTTACAAACTACGAAGGAGAAGTTAATCAGAATCATTAATAGCGAGATTGAAACATAGGACAATATGGAATTTTAATTTCGAGTCTTAACTTGAACTGCATAGGGTCAATAAACCTATACACTCTACTATAATATTTCTATATATTATTGTTTATTATAAGCTAATAGAAAATATTTATATATTTTAGGTATATATAATGGTGTGTGTGTAGATGACATCTATAGGTGTGCGTGAGTAATGTCCGTCGAGGTATGGTGTGACGTAGTGTGTCTCAGGCTTGAGAGTATTATAGGAAAAGGCACAATACGACACGAGTGAGGACAATATTGTACGATAAGTTGTCGATCGAATTCATAGTAGAAAAAGAGCTGTTTAATGTATAAAGTGAGATTTGAACTATCTCTATGTATGCGATTGCTCATGAACCTTCGAATTTTTCAATAAAACGCACAGTGAGTTGTGTCTTAACCAGATATATTAAATGCACTTTATAAGGTGCGCGCACAGAAAAAGAAATAGAAAATTACGATATAATCACAATATGAGAAAACGCGAAAGATATGATATCCCTCGAGAGAGTGAGTACCCATGTAAACTTTCAAGAATGAAGGGTTTCAAATTTAAGAAGGAATATAAGTGATATGAGGTAGTTCTTCTCTTATAGGAGTATAGCGCGGAAAAAAGCGTGCTAGAGAGTAATGCGTGCCTAAAATATTAGTGAAAGATGTCTATAATCAAGATTATACGAGCAATTAGTTTAGCTGTAATAATTGGTTTATAGAAAGAAAAAGTAGGAATCTATCAAATTTATACAGCATTAAAAGAAGGAAACAAGCTAATTGGAGATTTTTTTGAGATATTGATGATTTGGCATACGAATCATCTCCCATAGATAAGCTAGTCGAGTACGATAGAGAGTTATAAAGAGAATTTTATTAGATATCTATTTTAAGTTGGTAAATATTTAAGCGTACAAAGCTTATTATATATATAAACACAAAGAAGATATTAACTCACTGATTTATAATCATGCATAACCGTTTGAGTTTTACAGAGTCCATACATAAGCATTATTTCGGATCATAAATTAGTACAGCTAGAAAATCCTTTCTTGTATATGTACCTTTTCTGACATTATGAAGTATGTATCGAGAGGACATTCTTTCATTACGAATCAATATTGCCAATATGTAAAGACAGTACCAAATCACATTAAAGAACGCGCAGGTGCGAAGAATCTTATCCAACGAAAATGTCTGCTCTTATTTCCGCATACACAAGGTTCAGCCCGTTCTGATCCACCCTTGTCATGTTGCCATGTGATATTTTCGGAGTCGACTATCGAACAAGCGTGAGTGATCTTCGACTTAAGAGGTAATTAACTGATGTTATCAGTGTTGTGTACACACCGTAGACACGAACTGTCACTTAATCGTTTCACAGACCGTACAGCGCACCACAGGTAAAACGTTCTTCTTTCTCAGTTGGGAGGATAAGAGTAGTCACGGATGAAGATGGACATGGGAATAAGAGGCCAAAATCTGGAATTATGGCACCCCATGGATCGTTTACTACATGTACATGAAAATTCAACTACGCTTGCCTAACGGGGTGTTACGATGTTATGATAGTGATGAGATGTACAGAGCACCCACACGTAGTGCTGTATTATGCATAGAGGCAAATCCTCCATTCATTTGCGTTTATTGAGTAAGTACCAATTTTGAACGTGTCTAATGGTAGTCCACGAAGAATGAACAGGGATGTAGGGGCTGTGATTCACTCAGAATCCAGAGCTCAATACGGATCCCATAATGTAAGAGTTACTTGAGATTCATATATCTGAGCTAAATCAGAGATAGTAGAGTATTCTTGATCGTAGTATATAAAAAACGCGGTGCCTAACAGATGAGTATAGTATCATTTACTCTTTTTAGAGAGCAGAGGTTAGTCAACGACTAACAATGCACGTATCGTATAAGATATTCAGAGAGGAGTCGACTCAACATATAGTTGTGCTTCTTGCTCTGTAGATGTCCAGGGAAAAGGAGTGGAGTGATAGCGGTGCTATATTCCTCGGTCCAGATAGCTACTATTTGTGCGTGTATTATTATTCGAGAGAACGCAATGTGTTAGAGTCGATAAGCACTTCACAGCTATAAAGTTGGGAATGAGACATCTTGTTTTTGGAACTTAACAGTTCCGGTTTGGGTGTACAATTCACTTCCCGTCCACTAGAAAATATACTATTATCAAGGAGTACTCTGGCGAGCCGAGCTCAGGTACTATACGTATTAGTATTTCAAACACATGGGGAACACATCAGTAGAATGCAAAATCTGAACTGACCAACCATATACTGTCCGGGGAGTCAAAGAGGTCCATGCAGACGTTAGGCACAACCTGCTGCTAGCATCTGGTAGATTTAAGATATACAAATATTGTACAATATATGGTCAGTATGGTCGGATGTTCTCAGCATCTCACGAAGTTACACGTTCCTGTCTGCACGGAGATAAAAGTCATAACAAAAGGCAAAGCTAGTAAGGAGGCGAATGTCATGATTAAATGGTACACATGTGGAACTACAGCAATTAAGAAAGTCCGTAATAAAACTATCCCAAGCTACTCTAAGAAAGGAGTAAAGGAGAGCTATAAGAATGTTGAATATGAGCTAATAGAGGTGTGAGACGATATGCATATATGGATTCGAAGAATAATAATTAGTAGTGATATCGCACTTTATTCTGAAACACAAGACCACCTAGATTGTACAATATCCTAGAACTCATTAATGTGGGAGCAATATGCGTGTTTCAAAACAGAAATCTGTGGGTTTAGTTCTCTCCGTCTAATAATCTACTTTCAACTTCTCTATTCTTTCTTCTTGTGGGTTCATCTCATCTGTTTATTTTCTTATAGGCAAATAAACTTCCTTCATTCATATTGTGTAGTTATGATTAGATACGTGGGTTGATATATATACATATTATTAGGCATAGTGTTGAATCACGATGTTAAATTAAGATAGGCTTGTGCTAAGACACACTAAACACATATAAGTATCGATTTATAACTCGTAAGTGCCGCGCTGACTGTTGTAACATTATTATAGTAGAAACCTAGTAAATACCAGTGTGTATCACCAAACAGAGTAGTGTATCATATAAACTTCGAAATTTCATAGAATAAAAGTGATATATAGGAGCACTAGAATCACAGAAGTATATGAAGCAAGAATAAAATGACTACATTATAATTGAAATATGTAACTATATGAGTTAACTAACATACAACTGTGATATGCCCTTCATACATGATAGGATTCAATTATCATGTATGTCTACTATCGACCACCACATTCAACCCTGCTATATACTCACATATTTTTCTGAACGTTTACAACTAACTATTGCGTGGAAGAATCGAATATTACCTCCCTATTAACTATAAAATCAAGCACTAGTGACCACATCAGTCGCCGCTTATGAGACAAACAATATCTTCCCACGCAGGATATGCCCGAGGAAACAACGTTTCTGGATCTGAGCAGATTGTAAGCGTGACTCAACTGACAACTACAAATAATTACATAGACTAACTATGCCCATAATATGAAAATGTAGCCGACAAATTTTTACATAGATCTCTCATACTTTCACCTGGAGAGAGAACATCATATCCGTTGAATAAATATGATGACGAATTATCCATAACATCTGAAATATATATATTTGGTGGTATTGGTGATTCTAGGTAATAATATATTGGTAATTTTGTATATGGAATGGTATTACAATAGATTTAATTTTTCGTAGATGAGAGTTTTTCTGGTCATTCGGCATACTGGCGTGCCCAATAGGTCGAGTTAGGACCAAGCATCACGTACCTAACTTTGGGATTTAGTGAGGACATTAAGAATACTATCTCTGGCAGGTAGTAGAAAATTTGACGAGTTTTAATTTCACATCTATAGAAGAAAGATTGTAAATAAAATAATAGTACTCCGTCACTCAAAGTCATGGAGTAAGAAGGAAACACGGTTGAGTAATTTTCAATATCTTTGTTGGTCAGGATACATTCTTATATGAGAAAAATATGTGGAGCGAGTAATAGTAAATAATAAGAACACTAGTGAATTAATTATTAGGTTATGAAGCTTCAGGAGTGTAATTATTAAGGTGAGTGTGAAAGCTTAGGTGTTAAATTTCAAGTGAGTAGAGTGAATATTACTTCATGATTATTTTAAAGGTAATGTTAAGGTAAGGAACGTCTCTTGAACTTATAGAAGGTAAAGTACTCATAGAGGACATACTACTGGACACATCCAAGGGAAACGCCTATAAGAAATATGTATCAAACTAGATCTAGAACGAAACATTATTGATGAGATGTATATCCATAAAAATAATAGAATTATAATAGGTATCTATATCCGTATGAAAGAGATGGTGAAATTACAGATTTATATCAAAAAAGAAAAGGAGGTTGAATGACTTACGTTATATATATCAGCTGGACTTCGACGGAGTCTACATTATTGATAGAGTTATTGTCAAACAGATGAGACCACTAATAATATTGTGGAGATGTATAGACGGATAAGTCATAACGGATAAAATTACGTTTAATTACGTCACCTATATAACTAAAATAGTATTTTCTTTCAGTAGAGAAATGAATAGGTATATGGATGTGTTAGGTATCATATAATATAATTCTCAATTAAATAAAATATATCTAATAGGTTAACTTCTAATACCTGGTTATGTTGGTCCTGTAGGAGGAAAGAATGAGAGGACCACTACTCATGAGTAATAAAGCATACGCATTAGAAAGAAGAGGAGATACATTAATAGTACAAAGAAACTCTGACCCAGTACAAAATTAAAGTGCTGAGAGATAGGGAGAAGTAAAGTATGGCGGAGAGCTAATGTGATATAAGTATTCATTACGTATAAGAAATGTTGATTATAGATTAAAGAGATTTGATATTGTCCATTAGGACTATGTACACTAAAGAATAGAGATCAAGTGAACGTTCTATCTGGGTCCGGTTTGGTAGAAAACGCAGGGAGTATGATTATGAAAACACTGGTCTTGGATATGATATGGACTTCGATATAGTCAATATTTCTACAACTATTTATTGGAAAGACCTGGAGGTACACAAAATGTATCAGAGGGATAATAAGGTCACGTAGTTATATACTCTCTCATTTGATGTGTTGTTTGCTCAAATATATGAAATTGAGTACATCTGAATGTACGCTGTTTGTTGTGAGGCTGGAGTACAGGCTGAGATAGCTGCTTTGTGGCATCCTGTGATGTTGCTATCAGAACTCCGGAGTTTGAGGTACTCTGTTGTTGACAAGCGTGGTCGCCCTTGCTGAAGGGGCTAATGTTGTTGGTTGCACCTGGCGTTGATGGCTGGATCCGGTTTGTACCGCTGCTATTTGCAGCAATAATAGTTAAACTCGTAGAGGAGTTAACATTACTCATGGGTCATCCATCAATTTGTCCCATACCATAATGAGTATATCTTTCGATGAAAGGTAAGGCCGCCCCCTCCACCGACGAAAAAGGGTAGTGGTAGGTGAAGGGTGGGGTGGGCGGCTAGGCGAAAACCCCTTGGACAGTTTTCCCGGGGCAATGGTGGATGCCGTATAGGATCATAAGATTGCAACTGGACGAAAGATTATTGCCCATGGTTTTAATAATTGGCATGGGGAGAATTTTTAAAATTTCCACACTAGTATTCAATGGGTATCGCCTTACTCTAATGTAACAAGACATCTTAGAAGATATTTGTTAAATTTAAAGAACATTTATGACCAGATAAGGACCAATCCATTTCTTGAACATTTCGGCGATAATTGGGGAGGTTTAAACCAGACAAAGAAGATAAATATCGTAATGTTCGCAAATCGAACTGTACCGCGACGAATAGGAGCCTTTGAGTGTTGTTGTTTGGGCGATTCTATGTTTCTTTTTTGGTGTCCAGTTCATTTTGACGGAACCCTATGTGCGCATGGAGAAGGTCAACTATGCACTCTATTTCGAGTACCCATTTCCGCGTTAAAAGATCATATAAAGGAGATAGTAATAATGTGGCTGGTGAGCTTAAGTTATAACTAAAAATGATGCTTTATAGTTCCTCATAGGAGGGAGAGTGGGAATAAAGATTTCAAAATAGTAATCATTTGATCATCAATATATCTATAATGTGGTGTATTAACTATAGATTAGAAGATGAAGTTATATAGTAGAATTATAGGAAATATTATTAAGCGAATATATATATCTTTACTATATATAATATATATACCAATCGTATTAAGTGCTGTGTTGAAACAAAGTGATAACAAGTAATCATATAATACCATCAATACGTCTATTCTCCATATGAGCTACCCATCAAAGACTGTTATGCTTGGGGAGATGTCTGACACGGCGTAAGTTGTGGCCGATTTTTAATGTTTCATTTTTGCCGACAACTTTTATTTGACAATGGCCCTGGAGAAAAGTAAATTCTGTCATCGCTCGCCGAGGAATCTGTATAATTCAAGTACAATTGTCGGAACAGAATGATTGCAAGTATGACCTCTATTAATAAACAGTGCGGGTTTCCCGCAACTGAGTGAGGCCTTTTTGTTCATTCTAGGGCTAAATAGATGAATATTTGATTTTCAAGTAGCCAATAGGAAAGCTACCATTATTTACCTTAATTTGGTAAGCCTGCTCACGAAGAATGTAATAATCATTTAGGAAAAGGGTAAAATACAATCCAAAAAGCTCTTCCGTAAAATGATAAAAGGATAATGGATATGAATTGATAGCAACTGGATGAGGTTTAGAACCTTTTACTTCAATACAAGAAGTTACACTGTTTACGCGAAGAAAGGAAACAAAAGTATATAACCGAGAGGAAAGGTATATCTTTCCCTTATGCGGTAATTCTGTGCGATCAGCCACATGGATGTTCCTGGCGAGCGAAGAGATATTATGATATATCTAATTTATATATAGTTAATACGCTATATACTACCTATGAGAGAATCCAGTAGAATCTATCTCAGCAAGAATAGCTACGGTTATATTTGGGGTGATAACACTTCCAAGTGCAGAGGTAAACTACTGACTACAAGATATGGGAGATCAACTGTTCCGGGTTGAGGAGAAATTTCAATATTTTTTTGATACATTGATATCTTACTGAGTGGAGATTCTAACCGACATCTGTCTATCTGCCTGTTTCATCGGTAAAATACAAACTATTTTCATATTCATGATTAAAGGTGTAAATTGTGGCTAGTAGTGTCCTCGAAAAAACTATGGGGCAGAATTATGAACACAATACCTATGACGAAGTTCTTCAGATGTCATTACATTTTCTCGTAAAATACGAGTAGCAGGTTATTGAGTATTTTTATTTGTCATGGGTCATCTTCATCTTATATCTCGAGTAAGTAGGCAAGATGTCCAAGTATAACATGAGTATAATAACTGTAGATTGTACGTAGATATAGGTCTAAAGAAATATAGTTACAGTATGAATTATGTTAAAGTATATTTTAATCGCATCAAATAAGTGAGTATATAATCTATCTGGTGTTAAAAGACTGAAATTTTCTGCGATTCCACATATATACCTTATATATTATTCTCAGTATACGATCACCATAGTATTATATACTAGTAATATATATGTCGGAATAAGGTGTTACACTTAATTATATATATGACGGACATTGAATTATCCGTATATATAAATTATTATAATGAGGTAATCAAAGAGTCAAGGTAATTAGTATAGAATAAAGAGTACTATATATATATAGCCAAACAGCTTCCCATTATTCAGGTGGTGCTATATAAAGTTGATTCGTGCTATTAAATTTAAGCTAATTATTGAGAAAGTGAAAATGCTAAATATCTTTCCACTTCCTCGTTATCTATTACATACTAATTTAGAGCTAAATTAACAGCTTCCTATGTACAAAATCAGTTAAAGCATCAATTTTTGAGAACATGGAATGATTTAGAGTAATATTACGGAAAGAATGCATGGATTCACAAAGTAAAAATTTCTTCAATAAAGTATCAAGAGTTCAACGTAAGTGATCAAAATTTGCCAAAATAAAATTATAGTAGTAATATTCTTCTTTAGCGAGCAGAGTTAGCGTAGGCTGCACAAAGCGAAAAGAGTTTATATGAGTAGGTATCATTTGGCGACTAAATATAATATAATATAACTATCTGAACTAATTAAGAAACCTAGGGTTGTAAAATCAGTGAACATCAAGATATATAAACACTTTTCCTATGCGGTAATTTTAAATCTCCTATTATTGCTTTATCCATAATATTTAAATTATAACCGTTTATTGATTAGGGGTATGCAGGTTTGTAAACTGATGTTCAACACCAAAGAAATGTGATCTGTAAAGGATTAGAAAATACTTTATTTCTATAGCTTTATTTTTAGGATGAGGCGTTAGTTTATAAAGATAAAACCTTTGTAAAGATGTGGATTAATTAGTGAAGGGAAGTCTTTTATCAGAATATGGAGATTACGAGCAATAAAAAGTAAATATAAACGACGCCTTATGACAAGACCAGGAATAAGCGCCATTTCCAATGTCCGACTGAAAATAGAGGGCGAATTTCCGGGTTCCTGAAGGCATGAGCTCGCATTTGGGTAGTCGGCTCCGAGGGAGAAGTAAGAAAGAATTAGCAGTTGTAGGTGCGGAGAGAGACTTTGGTTCCAGAACCTCTCTCAGTGACTAAAGCCTGAGAGCAAATCATCCCGAGCAGAGGGAACACGCGAGTAATGTCGGCTATTCCTATTAAAGGACACTTAAAACATGTCTGAAGTGTTACTAACACAGGTAGACTGTCAAACTGTTCTAGAAGAGGCTAACATGGATAACTGTCCGGAACTGTGAAATGAGTTTCCAACTTCCTCGGTAGTCATCCTATCTTATCTATACTCTCATATTTTTCCCATCAGTATTTTAGGAATTAAAAGTATGGAGAGCAATTAGGAGAAATAACGGGTTCAATGTAAACCTTTTTCTAAACTGCCTTCTACCCATTCATCTATAGCTTCCATGTATTTGTGCGGGAGACGATATGGACGTGTGTAGACATAATCTGGCTGCCTCCATGAGATGTTTCAATAGAAAATTGTTTCAAGGACCAGATGCCCACTACTGGATCATCGCTAAAGCACTATGTTTTTAATTTTAACTAAGAAGAAAGCATGTTTCAGTTGTGGAAGGGTTCATTATTAAAACATAATTTTGTTTGAATCCTTACTAGATCAGAAAGTAAAATTTCTCTGTAACTTCCCTAATTTAGTGTATCGGAAAGCAACCTTTAGAAGCAGCATGACAGTGTATAATCGTCGTAGGGTGTACTGTGTGTTTTTTAATTATCATAGAACAAGCAGGCGAGCTGTACGCTCAAGATTAGTGGGGATAAGCGGAGCAATCAGTGATATTTGTACTCGAGAGTAAAGTATAACTGTAATTGACAAGCTCTAAGATTTACATTACTCTAATGCGGATAATGGTCGTTTGCATTATATAGGGCATGTCGAAAGAGTGTCTCTCGAGTGAGAGAAAAGTGTGCTGAGAAAAGATATATCCCACGTTTCTACTAATCGACTCAGAATGGTCTATACAGTATCGTGAACGAGCAGCATTATGCGCACTATCTCTGAGATAACAGGACTAAAAAAACGTATCCTGGATTAACAGGAGATGAATTATTATGGAGCTTTTTGATGTTGGGTAGAGATCAGTATCGAATCCCTAAGTCCGTAGAAGTATAAACATTATAAGACATTCATATAAGAAAGAGAGTCGTCTATGACAACATTCTGGGCTGGTCTGAAATAGTTGTATAAACGCAGCTAAAAATATGAGCGTATTGGACATGGATTGTAAATTTTGACTACTATATACATATGTATTCGGGTATCATTTTTGAGTGATATTATATATAGTAACGATATATTTCAGAGTATGGATTCCTAATAGGTCGAGGGGGCGAACAGGTAAAGGGTAAAGAGAAATTATTAAGTTTAAACAAGTGGGCTAAACTATTCTAAGAAGGTATTTCCGACGTATCTAGTTGTCGCGGTGGGTGCGACAAACGAAAGATAAGAAGGATGTGAAAATTGTCTGTTAATCCTCATGTAAGGAATTAGGAAGGCATATTAAAAAGAATCAGAATAAGTGTGAGTAGGTTCTCAGAAGGATGTTTAAAAGTATACCTTATAATTTTTCTGGAGCTTTACTTACCTCTTTTGGGTGAAAGTGTACTCGCTTACTCCATTATTGTACTGACTAAACAACTTTTTCTGATGCTGTATTACTTCTTCTGCACTTAACCCTTTTTCCCTATTACCTATATTTCCTTCTCATCCGAGAGATGAATATAAATTTAGTTTAGATAGAAATTCCTCAGTGTTTAGTGTGAGTGACTACAAGAAAACGAACAATAGACTCATCGGATAGAGTTAATACTGCTCAATTATTATAATCAATGCATGTCTCGAAAAAGAACCGACCTAGGATTAGATAGCTTGTGCAACATGGTACGCTCATAATGAGTTATTGAAGGCAGCTGGTTTTCCTATACGAGGTGACACCCCGGTGGTTCGATTAGGAATACATTAAACATTAATGATTAACACTATTAAAATTACACTCCGAGAAATGGAACCTGGAGGTTTTGGCACTGTGGTGCTCATAGTTAACTTACCTTCTGGTGCATTAAATTGAGACTTATTAGCATTATATAAAGGTTGCATTGGTGTGCACCGACCTAAATTGGCACGTGGTGATGTACAATGCACTTGTGGAGCTTTATTTGGAAGAGTCACTGCAGTGCTCCGTCCTAAATGATATATCTTCGTTATAGATTTAGTAGGATAAATTCTTTTTACTGGAATTTGGTTTTCCCCGTGCTTCCCCATGGTGGGAGCAGCGGTGGTCAAGCAGCCTCCATCATTAGAGGAGCGATACATATTATTCAAGCAGCCTCCTGCAGAGGAGCGATACAACGGAAATATAGAGCGATCTCCGGTACCTACGGAGGCTCTATAATCCGGATGGCGGTTCCCGGTTCCAGGAACGCCGTTATTATAGATCTAGAAGTGTGCTCCCAGTTTTAGGGAGCCCTAGTGCGAGATTGGATTTAATTAAATTTGCGTTACCCGGTACCGAGAAGTAAGCAAATTTCATCTGCTTATTGCGGTTATATTTGAAAGGCTTGAACACTCTAATGAGGCCACGCCCTCTATATGACATTAGCTTGGACCCATGACCTGGAGGTTTTATATGTCGAGTTACGGTCGAGTAAGCGTGGAGGATATTTTCACATAGCTTCGCAAACTAAAAGACCTATTCTGTAACCTATTTGTTGTACCATTAAGGTAATGGACAGTAACTTTCGAAGTGTATTTAAAGAAAGGGAAGTAACTTTTGGAATATGCTCTTGGTCCCATTTTGTGCTGTATCTATTAGGTAGGTTCCCCTTAACGTAAAGACTTCCTTCATCCTTTCACCGGATTTATTATCTCGAAATAACAATGAACCAAGTCCACGCGTCTATGTTGTGGTGAGCATGTTTGGCACAAATTTTTAATGCTCATTTCAGAGAGGTTTTTATTGAGGACAAACATCCTATATAGGTTGAAACGACGGTAGGTTCCAGTGTACTAACACAGTATAAAGTTATCTTAGTACGGCAATTACCAAAGTATATGAGTCCAAGTTAAGAGTAGTTTTTACAGTTTTCTGAGTTCTTATCATAACTAATATTGTTTCCATACTCATGCTCCATTAAATTAAGAACTATTGTAATAATTACTAACCGATTTGTGTGAAATAACACAGGACGCTTATTTATATTCCGCAACTATTGTATATTGATTGCACCTAGAGAGAGGAAAGGCTCCTACTTTACTTTCAATTGTGAAACGAGTGAAGGTCGAAACCTGTGTCAATCAATTACTAGGAATTTTATTAAGGGACAAGGGTGAGACGCTACAATCTGAATAAAGTAAAAGGTTGTTTGCGGATGACGGGTTAGTTGGAATATAATGTGGTCCATGTAGACTCGAAGATGATAGGGCATCTCCGAGGCGAGAGAGAGCAATACACCTAGTTCCATAAAAATTGTTTACGAGAAGTGGGGAATTGCCTAGGATAA
>JABUQX010086721.1:20000-25000 GCA_015478945.1 Trachelipus rathkii
ATTTCAGAATTTCATACTGTGTTTATTTTTATTTTTATTTTCAACAAAAATTATAATTTGATTACAATTTACTAACTTTTTTATTTTAACTTTTTATTTATTTTAATTGTAATTATTTAAATTTATTTTCAAACTTTATTTTTATAAGTTTTACATTTATTTTTTATAAATTTAATTTACATTTATTCTTTGTTTATTTTTCTTCTTCTTTAAAAATTTTATCTTCTTCTTTATTTTGTTATATTGTTTATTTACTTTAAACATTTTGTTTTTAATAAAGGTTTAATAGAAACGTATGTCTCTAACTTAAATATTTGCATTTTACATGCCTTAAATCAATAATCAGTAAATCAAACCACCGCCAGACCCTCCCCACCATGATCAGCAGTCTGTGCAGAGATCAGCAAGAATCCCACTATTAAATCAATAAGATGATCATTGGATCTTGGTTGGGTTGGGGAAGATAAAGGAAGAAATGGTTTGATTTGCTGATTCTTTTGTGTTTAAGTATAGCTAATTTTTCAGTCCCTACATTATCAACTTAATAACCTCAGGTACCCAGTAAAGAACTAAATGTTTAGCACCAAATCAAACAAAAAAGATACAAAAGAAAAGGCAGTAAAGAATTAGGACACAATCAGCACAAGAAACAAAAAAGGAAATGTAAAGAATGAAAATTACACATAGTAAATGTAAATGATTATAAAAATAAAGCTTTGAAAATGAAATTTCCAAAGTTAATAAAACAAAAATAAATAAAAGAATTACAAA
The DNA here is from genome assembly GCA_015478945.1 of Trachelipus rathkii. Lineage (NCBI taxonomy): Eukaryota > Metazoa > Arthropoda > Malacostraca > Isopoda > Trachelipodidae > Trachelipus > Trachelipus rathkii. Next base: position 20,772 of record JABUQX010086721.1, read on the forward strand.
TAAAAGTAAACAATAAAATTGAAAAGGCAAAATAAAAATAAATACCAGGGGTATGAGTGCGAAATGAAGACTTGTAAGCTGGTATAAAGCCCATGTTCATGTTTTCTTGAGATGAGGGAGGCAGGCTTAAAGGGATAAGCTTCCACGTATTCAGTCATCTTCTGAAGCCCACAGTGCGCAACTAGCTGCGTAATGTTATAATACTTAAAGAGTCATCATTTCAAAGAGATTACCTAAACTAAATATTGTTAATAACAATATTCTAATCAATGTTGTATGTATGTCATGTATATCTTTGTTTATTTCATCATTCTGCAATTATTGTGTTTGTACCTTTTCAATGTTCAATATAATGCCAGTGTGTGTGTGTGTGTGTGATATGTGTGTGTGTGTGTGATAGATTGTTTGTGTGATGTGTGTGTGTGTGTGTGTGTAGCATTTATTCTTCATTCAATGAATGATCAGGTTAGGTTATGATAAATTTTTGTTAAATATTGCGATGTTAATATAAAATTAACATTGATATGTTATGGAATTATGAAAAAGATGTGAATAGGTTACTCTTTTGTATGCAAAGTTGGCTACTTACCGTTGTTAAGTATGGAATTTGGTAACATACAACAGGTTTATTCGTGCTTACGATCTAGACTCATTTTTACAGCCATGTGCGTTTTAGCTATTAAACAGTGAAGACGTTTCGTGATTTGTCTTAAAACGTGCTCTCTCCACTAAAGTATATTCCACTTAATGCTAACATGCTTAGGGTTGCAGATATATACCTCTATAGAAGATATTGTGCAATGGACGTCAGATCCCTGGGCTGCAATTAACTATTATAAAAGAAGGCCCAATAGGTTTATTTTCACGTGTATTAATCAATCTGTATACTCTAGTAACAAACGTATTTTTATGAGTGCGGATGAACTACTCAGTATATGTTACATACGTGAAAAAGATCGTAAATGAGTCTACCGACTTTTTAGACTCACCAAAGATTGTTATTAGCCTAAGAGAGGGTCACGATGGTAGACAACTTACTCTCACCTTTTCTAAGTATGTAATACACACAGTATGGAATTTCGAGTATAGAAGACGCGTATTGAATCATGTACATTTGAATCTACTACTCAAATCTATAATCTTCGTGCCAGTCTACATCTCTGGCAAATCTTCCACCAAGGGTTCTCGTTCCAGGAAATGAGCAGATAGCTGAAATACTGGATAATTGCAGCTTCATAGCTCATTGTATGTTATACCAAAATATTAATACATTTAAGAAAATTTATAACTGTTACAAATATCAGCTGAAAACTTCTTAAAATCTTTATAGATGACAAGAATTTATTTGCATGTTTGAGGCATTGGTAAAGATCTATTACAGAAAGACTAATCAAACTGTGAATATCTGCGATATCTGCACGCAGACATTTCACATTCTAATATTAGGACTGGCATCCCACCGAGATAAGAAACTATCTGAGGAATAACGACTGCCATGCAAGACCTATCTGTAGAGACTTAGAATATTTAAATTTGAAATCATCGTAAAGGTAATGTACATGAAAGGAATAATGTTATATATAATGAACTTGTAAATATATTTAATGCAGTAAAAATTTGTCTGTCGATGACTATGTAGGTTTTAGCTGTGTTATAAATTAAAATGAAAAAGTTGTTTTTTACTAACCTTAAGCTTAAGCCCTTGTATAGTAAAGACGTAAGGATACTCGAAATGTGACATGAGTCAATAGATCAATAGATCATCAATAGATCATGGAAGGGGGTGGGAGGTTAGGGGTGGGTAGTTTGATTTACTGATTACTGCTTTAAGGTATGTAAAACGTAAATTTTTACGTTATAAATATAAAAGAATGAAAATTTTAGTAAAAACAAAATGTTTAAACAAAATAAAATAAAAATAAGTAAAAATAAATAAAAAATAAAAATGTGAAAATAAATTAAATTTAAATTGAAAACAAAATTAAACACAATGAATAAATGTAAAATTGAAACTTATAAATAAAATAGCAAACAATATATTTTAGATGATGTCTACTCGTAAAACAAGTTTAAAATAGAAAATGTCGATGCTCAACATTTAAGGCAATCTTCCTCCGGTCCTATTTATCCTTACTCTTCTATTATTGCTCTCAAATTTCATCCTTCTATGTCAATTTTCAAAGTTTTGGGGCACAGCCCCCATGTGAACGTAGCGATACGTAACTTCGTGTGTGACGAAGTTAACTTATAAGAAAGGTGTATACCAGGCTTTTATCTTCTATTATCGTTTCCAACTGTTAGACTATTATTGTAATGGGCGTGGCGTCACGTAACCACTCTGTATCGAGGATACATTATAAGAAGGCTGTATACCAAGTTTCAGCCGATCTATCATCTTATTAATATATATATATATATATATATGTATATACAGTATATTTATATATATATATATTTATATAAATATATATATATATATATATATATATATATATATATATATTTATATATATATATATATATATATATATATATATATATATATATATATATATATATATATATATTTATATATATATATATATATATATATATATATATATATATATATATATATATATATATTATGTAACAATAACATATATATATATAATAATATACTCTTACTTCTATATAACTCTGCTGTTATATATACTATATATATATATATATAATACTATGTAATGTGTATGTATGTATGTATGTATGTATGTATGTGTGTGTATAATGTGGTGTATTTGTATGTATGTATGTGTACGCCAGGATAGTATTTATGTATGAATGTATGTGTGTATGTATGTCTGTATGTATGTATGTTATGTATGTATTTGTGTATGTATATTTGTGTGTGCTTGTTATGTGCATTTTGCATATTATACATTAGTTTGTCGGTGTGTGCATAAACACCTAAACAGATCCTCTTCTGTAATACTAACCATGTATATACCTCTCTATATACTGTATATGTATATATATGTATATATATATATATATATATATGTAATATATAATACACATACATTTATTCATATAGAAATATAAATACACACGTAATATATGTATATGTAAATAATATAACTATCTTACTATTAAAAATACCATGTACATATAGACTATATATATTTCTCATTAGATTTATATGAATGTAGGTGCTTCGTAAAGTAATCCAAATGTTTATTTGCATATGGTCTGATTTGTTTAGATCGAGAACGAAAATATATATGTATATAACATTTATATTCTTCAAGAGACAATGTCACTCACTTTACAAGCAATATATATATATATATATATATATATATATACATATTTGTGTATTTACTATGTATGTATATAGCTTTTATTATACACATATAATATATATATATATGTAATATATATATGTAAAGAACATATATATATATACTACACATATATCAATATAACTATATATATATATATATATATATATATATATAGGGTTGGAAAAAACCATGGGTTTTAAAAAACCAAAATATTCAGTTTTTAAATAAACCAAAATAAATAATGTTTTTTTCTTTTTTTTTTTTGGGTTTTTATGCTATTTTGATGGTTTAATGTAGTTTTTAATGTAATAAATTTTAAAGGCAAAAATCACTGTTGAAACTGTTATACACATGTGCTAACACATATTTTAAAATTCCTTAATAATAAATTACTCTAGACTCTTAAATGTTTTTTCGGGACAAATAACAAGCTGGTATAAATGATTCGACGTCTTTCTGTTTACTCAACCTCATCATTAAAAATAAGAGGTATATTATAATATATAACTCTATCTGAAAAAAAAAGGTTATACTTTATTATAAAAAAAAAAAACATAAAGAAAAGTTTTATTCAAATTAACCTATATTGATATAAAATGAATTCTTATTTACCTTTATATTTGAATACTAGGGTATAATATATATATATATATATATATATAATATATATATATATATATATATATATATATAGTAATAACTCTTTCTCAGGAGAGAGGAGAGAGGAGAGAGAGAGAGAGAGAGAGGCCAGGATTCATCATTAAAAGTCGAAACTGAAATTTTCATTAAGAATTTTATACAAAAAACTAATTTCCCTGCTTTAGCTGTTCCCAACCTATTTCTAATGTTGCTGTGCACAAGTCCAAAAGTTGAAAATACCCTTTCAACATTAGCAGTTGATTAAGT
>JABUQX010086722.1:0-20000 GCA_015478945.1 Trachelipus rathkii
CACCCTGCTCATCACTAACATCGCCTAGGTTATCCTAGAAATCTTCTTTCTCTCTTAGGTGAGAATGTGTTATGCAAATCCTTCTTATACCCAATTCCATGGGTCCACACAGGAATGACAACTGCTCAGCAGTTCCTGTACAACAAGTTAGTGTTTCGGCTTCCTGTTCCCCAGAATTGTGTTACATCTGAAAAAGTATTCTAAATGTGCTCTTGCCTTAATACAGTCATTGTTGCAAAGCAGTAAGTGTACTGCTAGTAGTCTGGATCAGCCACACTGAAGATCCTCCAGCTTTTTCACCAGACAGAAACGTTGAGCACAGTATAAAGGTAGTTGAGTATTCATCATCATGTGGTCCAGGGCCTCAATTAAGCTCATCAAACCAAGTTTAGTGTGTAGTGGAGGTAAGGGAGATGATGTTTTCTAAAATAAAGTGGTTCACTGCATTTTATGTTCCTGTCACCTATGTCATATTTCTCGGTGGCCATTCTTTGGGTCCAGTGATCCTTTACGCCCAGTTGTCCCGGTGAGCACAAGATGAAGGTAGGAATATTTTGGTGAAACCTGTTGCGACCTGAGCGGGAAAATGTTACCATTTTGAGGTCGACGCATGTTTACCATATACCTGATATTGCAGCCTCTCCAAACTGTTCGATTTTTGCATACTCCTCTCTCATATCCGTACAGAGTACCCTACTGGAACCAGCATACCTGTTGCCTTTGTGTAATGTAACACACACTTTAAACTGCTCGTGGAAGTGTCAATAAACAGTCGCCTACCGTATGCTGGGAGTCCCATAGGGAGTAGTAGGCCTGCAACTTCACTGTAATGCAAGGGTTATTGTCTCGACTAGAAGAGCCTGCAGCCCCTGGTTTCTCCTGTTACAGATGGGGTACCAGCTGGCCTTTGTGCCATGGTCCGTGTCAGCTTTTCATGCAACCCTGAAGCCAACAGTCAGGGACAACTTCAGCAAATACAACCTCGAGCATAAGATCGTCTCAGTTCACCACGGTGAACAACAAATGACGACCATCCAGATCAGAGCTTGATGGATGATAGACAGCATCATCCAGGTCATTGGCATCCAGGTTACGTAGACGCACAAAAGCTACCACATGCTTCCGAATATCGACCGCAGTAAACCTGCTGCTACTGTAGATATATGCGGAAGGTAACGTCTAAACATATGTAGTGCGCACATGAATTTTGGGTCATTCCTAAGGAATATAAAAATAAAAGATCCATGATTACACGAAAACGGGATGTGATACAGCAAATCTGAGAATATATATGGAATCAGCACCTCCGAATTACTATATATCTGCGACAAAAGTCCATACAAGAAAAATTTCACCTTTTTTTTGTTGACCAGTGTAAGTTTTCTTTATTTTCCTTAAATGGATGACCGAACTTTGAAATAACTATTCAGCCGAATAGCGAAGTGATTATTCGGCCGAATACTTTTAGCCGAATATTCGGTATTCGGTGCCCGGCTTTTTCACCATTCGGCATTCCTGTTATATATATATATATATATATATATATATATATATATATATATATATATATATATATATATATAGAGTTAGTTAGTATATATATATATATATATATATATATATATATATATATATATATATATATAACCGGAGATTCTTTGGGTAATTCCAATGTTTTAGATGTAAAAGTATGTACATCTGTGTAATCACCTGAGGGTTGATAGAGGTAAATAAGGATACTTTGTTAAACAAACGTATGTGTGTGTTGACGCGAGGTTGTAAAGCAAACAATGGTAGCTTGTTATAAAATCATTTTATTTTACTTTACAAGAGGTGTTCAAAGTGTCTGCCCTGTACCCGATTACATTCTTTACATCGCCGTGCCATTGCCTGTTGGACTCTACCGAACATGCCCCCACTGTGTCTGATTGATCAAACGTGTAGTGAATATTGCTGAATCAGTTCTTCTCTTTGTGTTGATCTTTCAGTTAATGTACACAACAGGCCTTCACATGCCCCTCAAAGAAAACACCTAGGGGTTAGAGGGCCTGCGCATTCCGCAGGCCACGCAATAGTTCCCTCTCCTATCCATTTGTCGTAGACTCTGGGTTCAGATGCTCCCGGTACTTGGTGGTCATGCGCTGAACGCCATCATGTTAAACCACATGTCTCTGCGGGTCGCAAGGGGTATGTCGTCCGCGAACTGCGGGAGCGTGCTGGAGTAGTTGCAGGTATGCAGGTCCATCCAAACGGTGTGGAATGATAACAGGTCCCAGCAGTGATAATCCCCAAGAATTCCACCCAGATGTTTACAAATTTGCCTGGTGAACTTCTGATGAAAAATTGTGTGCGGATTGTCCCTTCGTCCCAGCTATGTGGCTGTTTCATGGGCAGCAAATATCACGTGTGAAGCACGCCTTCATCGGTAAAATGAAGACAGTGTGCAGAAAGGTAGACAAGCCTGATGCTCAATGTAAAGAAACCACTGGCAAATCGTACACGGGTGCGAAGTCGTTTAGCCCAGGTCCTTGTACTTCTGTAGGTGGCATGCATGGAGGCTTTGCTCTTGCAAGACCAGAACCACAGACGACTGAAACCATGGCATGGGCAATGGCGCGTGTGCTAGTCGACGGGTCGTTGGTGACTCTCTCAATCACCTCTTCTTCAAACGCAGGAGTCCTCGTATTACGTGGTCTTCCACCAATGCACCGGGGACGAAGGGTCCCATCATCTAGAAGGCGCTGATGAAGGCGAGCAAACATTGTGTTGTGGGGGTGATTTCTGTGTGGAAACCGTTCCCGGTACATGAGGTGCGCTCTTCGTCCATTTCCGTTCGCCGCACCGTAACACATTATCATTTCGGTTAACTCGGGAGTGTAGTGATTCATTCGTAATCGATGCCTACACTCTTATGGAACAAACATGAATTGGGCAAGGTAAAGGTATTGCCACGTGTTTCCGAAGGACGTTAAGCGTATACACATGTACGCACGCACAAACACATTAAAATTGTGTAACCTAAATCGCCGTAACCTACATGCGACGCGTCACACAACATAAACTAGTGTACCTTCAATCGTCCGTAACTTTGAAACGAAGGTTATATTCAGCATAGGTTATTTAACAATAAATGTTCCTTGTACATAAAAATAAAGGATAATGAAATTCTTGTCACTTGTCAGCTAATTAGTCTTATTAGATACTGTCTTACTGAAATAGTAAATATCCGAAATATAACCAAATCTTTACTTGCAAAAATATAGCAATCTATTGGGATATTTATTGGGAAGTTAGATAAATAAAATAACATAAGGGTACAAAAACATTATTATGAGAGAATATTATAATTAATATATATAGAAGAAGATATATATATATATATATATATATATATATATATATATATATATATATATATATATATTATAATATATATATATATATATATATATATATTTTTATATCTCTTTATTAGTATTGAAAAATAAATTATATATATATATATATATATATATATATATATATATATATATATATATATATATATATATATATAGTATATATATATATATATATATATATGTTATATATATATATATATATATATATATATAACACTTTCGTAGGCCGTATCCCCGACGTTAGTATTTAGTAAGTTAGGGGTATTAAAGAAGTAAGTTTAAAGGAATCGTATACGACGAGTTATCTTCGTCGCATACAAGTCTACAGTTTTTTTTAGAAAATCCTCAATTGGATTCTCAGACCAATCGATGCTTATCATCATACAATGCATTAAGGTTTTTGGCAGCATTCTATTTCTTGCCCTTACTTAGTATTTGGTTCATAGTACTGAACGATCTTTAACCGAGGCTATCGTTACAGAATGACAAGCAGTACAGAGCTTTTGTAACTCGTAATATCCCACGTCCGCTTCCAATATTTTCGATAATAATGGACTTTCATCTGCTTTAAATATTTCGCTTTTGAGCATGGAATTGATATAAAATGAAGGATTTTAGGTCAGCTAGTACACCTTCCGCATTAAATGAAATCTCTCAAAAAAAATTTCTAACTTCAATATCCGGTAAATTTGTTAATGACTGAAACGTCTCAAAGCGACTAGCAAATATCATTATATCAATTGATTTGTCGTTGAACCTTTCTTCAATTTCTTCGTTTACACTATCGCAGTATATTTTCATCCCTTTAAATGCATTTTTCTTATCTTCATCAGCAATCAGGCGCACTTCAGATGCAAACTCCTCCATTATTTCACACCGAACGTTTTTTTGTAAGTCACTATTGACGTCTCCACACTGATTTGCAATATTTTGCAGGTGTTTGTTCCAGCAATTAGATGACATATATATATATATATAAGAGTAGCAGATATATATATATATATAAGTATATATATGTATATATATATATATATATATATATATATATATATATATATATATGTTATATAAAGATATATATATATATATATACCTATATATATATATTCTTTTCTTTCTTCTTCACCTTCCCTCTTGCCCCAAGATTGGGGGTAAGGTGCTGTACAAGCATCGTGGAAAAGAAAAGCAGTAGGAGAACATGACAAACGTCGAAAAGAAAGCCCAGCCTACCCGCCCTCTGTACCATTAATTAGTGAGAGCTCGTCACAGACAGAAAAAATCACCCTAGAGCTTCAATCATGGGACCGCGACGGACCTCACTATGGTAATCGTCAATGTAAGTAGGCTTCATCCCCTGGCCCAGGTGGGCCACACAACCATGCCCCCCATACAAAACCCCCGCCATTCTCCTATCATGCACCTTACTCTCGCCCTGCCAAATCTCCTTTCCTTCAGACATTCATTCACCGACTCAATCCACTTCCTCTTCTGTCTCCCAGCCGGTCTTGTTCCCAACACACTTCCACTATACATCCGCTTAACCAACCGGCTATCATTCATCCCTTTCCATGACCAAACCATCTCAACATACTTTCATTTATTCTCTCATTTACCCCTTTTCACACCAATAATAACTCTTCTAATAATAAGCTCATTCCTCACTCTTTATAATTCTTTTCAACCTAGCATGCCCCTAAGATTGTATATATATATATATATATAAAGAAGAAGTATATATATATATATATATATATATATATGTATATATTTATATTATATATATATATATATATATATATATATATATATATATATATATTATATATTAAGCATGATCATGAGAAAAATAAATTACCAATAAATATATATTAACTAAGCCACTCCTTAACTAATAGGACCTTTTCCGAAAGAAATTTCTATAGAAATACCCATTTTCTCAGAAGTCAGAATTAACAACTTTGCTATTTCATTGCCATATCTATCATGTTTCCATGCATTCTGGATTTTTATTATTTATAGCTAGATAATATAGATTTAAACATACTTTTTAAGTTAATTTGCTTTATTTTGTAATTTACGCAAAAATTAATTCATGCTCGATTTTTCTCCTGGGGGAAATAGTGTACCTTCAATCGTCCGTAACTTTGAAACGAAGCGTCATACAACATAGGTTATTTAACAATAAATGTTCCTTATCGTTTGCTCTATCAGCCCTCCGAGTTTGTCGCAGAGGTTTTGAATCACCCTGTATATATATATATATATATATATATATATATATATATATATATATATATATATATATATATATATATATATATATATATATATATATATATATATATATATATATATATATATATATATATATATATATATATATATTATAATGAAGCGTGCATATGAAAAAATGGAATGGAGTGAGTCAGGTATGTGTTATGTCTCCATGGCTATTTGATTTGTATATATATGGATGGCGTGATGAAAGAATTAAGAGAAAGGGTGGCAGTTGAGAGGTTAAACTTATGGAGAATGGAAGAGCGTGGATGTTGCCATGTTTTTTGTACATTGATGATTTGGTTTTGTTTGCCACATCTGAAGAAAGTTTGAGAAAATTGGGAGAGGTGTTTGGCAGGGTGTTTAAAAGGATTGATGTGAAAGTAAATGTAGATAAAAGAATAAGGTGATGGTAATGAGTGAGGATTGTCCCCTGTGTGAAATCATGTTGGATGGGGAGCTATTGTAACAAGTGTCTGAGTTTAAATATTTAGGATATATGTTGAATAAAAAGGGAGTGGATGATGCAGAATGACAGGAAGGTGACTGGTGCAATTAAATCCTTGGTAAATGCAAGCCCGGATCAAATCTTGATGTGCTTGGGTTCTGCATGAGAGTTTGTTGTTATTGCTGTTTATTTATATTAGTGAAACTATGTTGTGGAACAATAGGTATAGGTCTAAGGCACGATCTGTTCATAGATGGATAATCTTAGGGGTGGGGAAAAATGTGGAATGCACGTGTTATGGAGCTGTGTGGTATGAAGAAAGGAGTAAATGAGAGATAAATACATGTGTATTAAGATGGTTTGGTCATATGGAATGGATGGATGATAATCCTTCGGCTATTATCAGATGTGTAGTGGTGAGTGTGATGAAGGAAGGGATGGCAATTAAAATTGAAAGTCGAAATGCAATCAAGATTTTTATTTTGGGAATCCATTGAGAAAGAACATTGTGTGTAGGAAAATAATTAAAAACTGAGGTTGCATATTGAACGGAAAATGTATGGGATGTGGTTCACTGAGAGTAAGAAAAGAGCAGATTTAATTTTATTTTGAGTGAAAGTTAGGAGTTTGACCGTAAGTTATAATGTTCATCCGATCAATATGAAACTTTTAGGGCATGTATGATTGGGTGAATTCACTTTTTTTATCATCATAATCATATGCCCCTTGGTTCCCCTGAACAACTGGGGTGCATTGCCCCTTGGTTCCCCAGAACAACTTTGGTGCATTGCGCAAACATGCACAAAAATTCCGTGGCATTTATGAGCATTCTGAAGAACATTTTTTTGTATACCAAAAATAAATTTTTAATTTTTGTTCGTTTGCGTGTCCAAGGGAAATGATCGAAATAAAAAAGGTGTCTCTACCCCAACTTTACATACCCTGAAAATTTCATGTTAATTGGATCAACAGAAAGAAATTTATCGCAATATTTTATTTATTAAAAACCATTTTCAGTGGGCTTTTGGAAATTGGGGATTGCTGGCATTTGGTGGCAGATATGAGAAATCTGTATTACATTTTTTTAGATAATAGATAGACCTCTCCTTGTATGGTTTAAGTTTCAAGTCATTTCGACAAAAATTGTAGGTGAACTCACAAATGTTAGGTACATGGCTTTTCACATTAAAATGCAAAACAATCCTATAGGGACAGAAAAACTCCTCTAAATAGACGTTTTAGAGCTCGAAAAAGCAGAATCTTGCTTTGATTTTGATGCAAACTAAGGAAATTACGCCAATTTCAATTTTGGGGTTGAGCCAGTCCAAACTCGATGTCAAAATTAAAACCTCTTAAAAAATATTTAATATGTGATATTAATTATAGTGTTCCTGAGTTTTAATTGAAATAAAGTGGAAGACGAATTTAAACCATGATAATTTTAAAAGAGGAGAGACTTTATAGTACTTTTAGAAGTTAAAATGTGATTAATATTTTAAATAATGATGCAGAATTAATAAATCCTTTAAAGTAGAAGACACCCCTATTTTTTTTTTTTTTTGCATCACTTTCAGTTATTATTATTATTATTATTATTATTATTATTATTATTATTATTATTATTATTATTATTATTATTATTATTATCCTTTTTTTTCCCCAAGACTGGGGGTAAGGTGCGTGACCGAAAAGGGAAGTAGTAGAAGAATATGACACAAGTCGAAAAGAAAGCCCAGCCTTACCGCCCCCTCTATACCTATTTGTGAGAACTCGTCGCAGTCAGAAAATTCACCCTAGAGCTTCACGGGACCGCGACGAACCCTCACTATGGCATATCGTCAAGTGTAGGGTTCATCCCCTGGCCCAGGTGGACCACAACCACGCCCCCTCACAAAACCCCCCCATTCACTCTTATTATGCACCTTTATTCTCGCCTCTACCAAACTCACATTTCTCTCCTCCAGACATTCCTTTACTGGCTCAATCCACTTTTTCTTCGGTCTCCCAGCCGGTCGATTCCCAACACACTCACCACTATACATCCACTTAACCAACCGACTATCATTCATCCTTTCCACATGACCAAACCATCTCAATGTACTTTCATTTATTCTCTCATTTACTCCTTTCTTCACACCACATAAAACTCTGTAAAACGTTCATTCCTCATTTTTATCTGAACTAACCACACCTAACCCCTTTCTAAGTTGTCATCTATTTAAATTGAAATTTAGATCTATACCTCTTGTACAGACCATGGTCTCACTATACATTAACACAAGCAACAACATACCCTCATGTAACCTAGCGCACTCAAGACTTAGTCCCTTTACAACGATTTAATTGCACCAGCCACCTTCCTGCCATTCACAACTTTCCTACTACACTCTACATCATCCGTTCCCTTTTCAACCAACACATATATCCTAAATATTTAAACTCACCATCTAACATAACTTCACACCGAGGATTGTCCTCACTCACAACCATAACCTTACTCTTATCTACGTTTACTTTCAAACCCCTCCTTTTACACACCCTACCAAATCTCTCTGCCAATCCTCTCAAACTATCTTCAGATTCACCACACAAAACCAAATCATCCGCATATAATAGGTAGGGCACCCTCCACTCACCTCCATTCTCCATCATTCTAACACCATTTCGTGCCACCCTCATATATTACTAACCACCAACACCATATATTACTAACACCTGCCATAGAGCTTCCCTATGTGATTGTATTATTATTATTATTGTGCTAATATAAATGATGTGGAGCATCAACAGGAAGTACTTATTCTGGAAAGAAAATATTATTAGTAAGTAGTTGCGTTCGTGTGCACTTATTAAAATTATGTATTAATGATTTTTCATGATATGATTGACGTCATAGTTTAAGAATTTTTTGAAACACTCTGTCAATCACAATTTTTGTATTACAAAAGCATTCTCGGAGTCGACGCTCGTGTTAGCTAAGCATAGAATGCTCTCGGGAGTCAAACAAATTTATTGTCGTTTTTAGATTATGGGCGATTATTTCTGATTTGACGTCATTGTTTTAATGACGTTATTACCTTTCATAATAATTGGTTCTAAAACGTGGCCTATTAGATGCTTGTGGTATAAATTTCAGCTAATTATGTCATTATTTGTTTCTTGTTTTTTTTTTCTTTCTTTTAAATGACTTATTTATTAATGTTTGTTGTATTTTATTTTCAGTTAAAGTTGAAGCAGAAGCCGCCTTATCCACAGCCAGCAACAAGTGAGTATAGGTACCTGTGCCTATTTTTTAAGGTCATCAATAATATTATGATACATTAGTATCATTGCGATGGCTGATGTATAGGTGGTCCCTGCGTTTAGGCTGGTTGGTGGTTCGCGCTATCTTTCAGCTGTTGGCTGAATAGAGATAAATAGGGGATTTAAATAATTGACAAATTAATTGATTGCAAAAATCTTTTTGAGAAAGAAATTTCCGTTTGCGATACTGAAAAGTGTAACAATTCTGATAAAGCATTCACGTGCTCTTATTGCGCAAAAAAGTTTGTTAGTAAATGTGATTTAAAGTGTCACATTCTAAACCACATTGGTGAAAAACCATTTAAGTGTCCTTACTGTGACGAAATATTTAAATTCATAAAAATGCTTTAAAAAAATACACATTCGAACGCACACGGGTGAAAAACCATATAAATGTTCTTGAACTGTATAGAAAAGGTTTCAATCAGAAAACTTCATTTGAGAGCTCACCTTCGGATCCCACACTGGTGAAAAAACCATTTGAAAGTGTCCAAAATGTCTAAAGGTTTTTATGGTAAAATCAGAAAAGTAATTTAAAAAAGCACATTATAAACCACACGGGTGAAAAACCATTTACGTGTTCTTCCTGTGATAAAAGTTTTAATGATAAAAATGCTTTAAAATCACACATTCGAACGCACACGGGTGAAAAAGCATATAAATGTTCTTACTGTGATATAAGTTTTAATCAGAAAAGTAATTTAGAAAGACACATTATAATCCACACGGGTGAAAAACCATTTAAGTGTTCTCACTGTGAGAAAAGTTTTAATGATAAAAATGCTTTAAAAACACACATTCGAACGCACACGGGTGGAAAGAACCATTGAAGTGTTCTTACTTGTGATATAAAGTTTTAATCCAGAAAAGCATTTGAGAGTATCACCTTCGAACCGACAAATGGTGAATAAGCCATTTAAGTGTTCTTACTGGATAAAAGTTTTAATCAGATAAAGTCATTTGAGAGATCACCTTTCGAAACCACCTGGTGGAATAAGAACCATTTAAGTGTTCTCAACTGTATAAAGGTTTGATCACAAAAATAGCCTTTAAACAATACACATGTCGAAACGCACACGGGGTGAAAAACATATAAATGTCTTACATGATAAAAATTTTTAATTCAGAAATGTACTTTAAAAAAACACATTCGAACGCACACGGGTGAAAAACCATATAAATGTTCTTACTGTGATAAAAGTTTTAATCAGAAAAGTCATTTGAGAGATCACCTTCGAACCCACACTGGTGAAAAACCATTTAAGTGTTCTCACTGTGATAAAGGTTTTAATCATAAAAATGCTTTAAAAATACACATTCGAACGCACACGGGTGAAAAACCATATAAATGTTCTTACTGTGATAAAAGTTTTAATCAGAAAAGTCATTTGAGAGATCACCTTCGAACCCACACTGGTGAAAAACCATTTAAGTGTTCTCACTGTGATAAAGGTTTTAATCATAAAAATGCTTTAAAAATACACATTCGAACGCACACGGGTGAAAAACCATATAAATGTTCTTACTGTGATAAAAGTTTTAATCAGAAAAGTCATTTGAGAGATCACCTTCGAACCCACACTGGTGAAAAACCATTTAAGTGTTCTCACTGTGATAAAGGTTTTAATCAGAAAAGTCATTTAAAAAGGCACATTATAACCCACACGGGTGAAAAACCATTTAAGTGTTCTTCCTGTGATAAAAGTTTTAATGATAAAAATGCTTTAAAATCACACATTCGAACGCACACGGGTGAAAAACCATATAAATGTTCTTACTGTGATAAAAGTTTTAATCAGAAATCTCACTTAAAATTCCACATTCGAATCCACACAGGTGAAAACCCGTTTAAGTGTTCTTACTGTGATAAAAGTTTTAGTGCTAAAGGTAGTTTAGAAAGACACATTCGAACCCACACTGGCTTTCACCCAGGAGGCCCGGGTTCGATTCCCGGCATGGGAACCACTCCCCCGGAGTAACTGACCATATCGTTGGTGGGGGAGTTCTCCGCAATATTTGGGCGGAGGGATGGCTTTTCTATCACCATATTTGGGGAAAGGAAGATCATTCGTTCGGGCAGGTGTTGTGGAGCGAACAAGTTACAAAACTGGTTATAACCATGAAAGACGAAACAGATGAAAATAGTTGCCGGGGGATCGGAGACCCCGGTGCCGGCCCCTCTCTACCACAGGAGAGATATGAGGGGGGACGGAGCCTTGTGCGCATCACGCGATCTCTCCTACCAAAAGCGAGGACACAAAATGTCCCGACAAGAGCCCAACCCAGCAGGACTCGACCTCCACAAGATGTGTTGTTTGGCTCGCCTGAGGCTGGCCCCAGTACATCTGAAGAACACCAGAACCGCAGATACTATACCCTTAATAAAAGGGGAGCAGAAAAAACGGACTGGTCAGTGGAGGAAAAACATGAAATTTATTGGTGTTCCTTTTATTCAAGACACAATAAATTCCCCAAGAGGCATTCTTGGAAGAGAATGCGAGAAATGTTATTGAAGCGGGGTAAGATAGATAGGAGCAAAATTGAGAAATTCCCGGACACTAGATTTAACAGCATAGCAACAAATGTAAGGCTAGGTAAGACCCAAATAACAAAAGCTGAAATGGAAATTATTGAAAAGGAAGTTGAAGAATTTTTAGAACATGAAAATGAAGAAAAAGATCAGAATGAAATTCAGGGTGAGAGATGGAGCTGGAACTTTGAAGCAAACGAGTACCTTATGGAAAGCTACTACATTGGCGAATTCATTCCACTTAAGAAAGCAAAGAGTGAATTCTGGAAGTACGTGGTTGAAAATGCAGAAATAAGTGCAAATGATTTTATGGAATATAGATTTCAAAAAAAGTTCAAAAATGTTGAGAGAAAGGCAATGATGAAACAGAAACAATGTATACTCAATTATATTAAAGAAAGGAAAGGAGGTGGTGTTAGAAAGATGAAAGCGACATTGCCAACAGCGGAGGATTTAGAAAATATTAAAGAAAGGGCTTTAAGAATTATGGAGAATGAATTAGAAATGAATACAGAACTAGTTCAAGAAATAAAAAGTACCAAAGCAAAATTATATAAAAGAACAAAGCTAGTTCAAGGGAAAAGGGATGCACAGGTGAGGGAGGGCTTGAGATCACAATGTGAAAGAGATAATGAGAACTCCCATAGAGTGCAAACATCGAGTGAAGATGAAACAGATGAACAAGAATACAGGATAGAATTGAGTACGGAGGTGAAGGAAAAAAAAGAGGAAGTAAGAGTAAAGAGGCATAAGAGAATAAAACAAATGAAGATGCAAAAAAAACTGCAATTGGATGATGAGGAAAACTTACTCAATGGAAGAGAAATGGATCACACTCGATTACAATCAACGAGTGAGGAAGAATTAGAGATAGACATTGAACATGGTACCTCACCATTGGTAGAAGCGGAACAGTCAACAGATAATAATGACGAAACAGATAGAGAGTCAGACTATGAGATGAACTTGAGCTGGTATCAGGAACATGACAGAGATTTGAATGAAAGAACCATTAATGATGTACAACCACCAAATGGTGACAATAGAGAAGAAAATGCAATTGATGAACAATTGTTGAACAAAATAGCTAACTACCGTGAAGAGGATAGGGTGCAGGGTATTGAAAAGCGAGAACAAGTAAGAAAGATTAAAAACTGGTTTATGCTGAACAAAGTTACTGCAAGTGCAAATAGAGTACTGCCACGCCTGATACCACCAAATTGTAGTCTGACAGAGCTGAACAGACTTTATTATGCTACATCAAGAGCAGTAGCAGAAACAATGGGAGTTGATACTGTTAAAGATAAGAAAAATAATCCAAATATAGGAAGGAAGAATATGATGCCACCATGGAAGATTAGACTTACGAATGAAATAAATACTCTTCGAAAAGAAATTGGAATGCTCACAATGTTACAGAATGGAGAAATAATAGTTGAAGCAACAAAGAGAAAAGCACAAAATTTAGTAAATAGAGAAAGAATTAGAATCGGAGATAAATTAACACACGCTCTTGTAAGAAGAAAATTATCTTTAACAGCAAAAGGAAAGAGATTAAAAAGGTACGAAATGCGCGAAAAAGAAAAAAAAGAAAACAAACTGTTCAAAGAAGATCAAGGTAAATTTTATAGAGAATTACGAAATACCAAGATAACAGTTGCTGATGCACCCAAGGCAGAGGAGGTCGAAGGATTTTGGAAAAATATATATGAGAACAATGTGTCGCATAATGTAGATACGGAATGGTTGAGAAATATTAAAAATAACCCAGAAATAACATCTATTAGAAATATGAACTCTCAGAAAATTAGTATTAAAGAAGTAAAGGATGTAATCAAGAAGACTAATAATTGGAAGGCACCTGGAATGGACAAGGTCCAGAACATATGGCTAAAAAAACTAACATCATTAATCAAGCCCCTAACAGAATGCTTAAATAACATAATGGATGGAAGAGTAGACATCCCGCACTGGTTCATAACTGGTGAAACAACCCTTATTCCAAAAAATGAAGAAACCAAAGATCCTAGCAAGTATAGACCTATAACATGCCTTCCCACATCATACAAAGTATTAACAGGAGTTCTGACCCAAAGGTTATACAAACATGTAGAAAGGAACAACATCATTAGTGAAGAGCAAAAGGGATGTAGTAGACATACCTATGGTACAAAAGAACAACTACTGATAAATAAAATGATAATTGAAAATAGCTGGAAAGGGCAAAAAAATCTATGCATGACGTGGATAGATTACAGGAAAGCTTATGATAGTGTACCCCATTCGTGGCTGAAGGAAATAATGAGCATCTACAAAGTTGATGAAAAAATAAAAAGATTCATGGAAAGGGTAATGGAAATGTGGAAAATTAATTTAAAGCTACCACACGAGAAAGGAATTATGAAAATAAAAAATGTAAAAGTGAAAAGAGGGATTTTTCAAGGAGACTCCATGTCCCCCCTGTTATTTGTATTAGCCCTCAACCCCTTAAGTAACCTGATCAACAACTTAGAGAATGGGTACAGAATAAATAAAAGAACCGAGAAGAAAGAAAAGAGAATCTCTCATCTCTTCTACATGGACGATTTAAAGTTGTATGCGCCAAGTAGAGGAGAGGCAGAGAGACAGATAAAGGTGGTCAGTGATTTTTCATCGGATATTAGAATGGATTTTGGATTGGAAAAGTGTGCGTTCATAGTTATGAACAAAGGTAGAAAGATACATGCTGAAAACATCATAGTTAATAACATGGAAATCAAAGAACTGGAACAGGAAGGAACTTACAAATGCCTTGGAGTAGAGGAGTCAGACAGGATTGAAAACACAATTATGAAAGAGAGAATTAAAAAGGAATACATCTCAAGAGTGAAGAAAATATTAAAAACTGAATTAAAACCAAAAAACAAAATAGAGGCAATTAAGGTATTGGCAATGCCAGTAATGAGATATAGTTTTGGAATTATAGACTGGTACCAACATGAAATAAATACTCTAGACACAACAACAAGGAAACTCCTCCATGCACACAAAATAATCTACAAAAACCAGTGCACAGCCCGTATATACATCCCGAGAAATGAAGGAGGTATGGGAATGCCACATATAGATAGAACCCACAAAAATGAAATAGTAGGATTAGCAGAATATATAGAAGGAAAAGGAACCAAATTCATTGGTTGGCTAAAAGAACATGAAGATTGCAAGGCTGGAACAACTTCAAAAACAAAAAAGGCAAATGACTACCTCCATGAATTTAACATCGATATCAGAACAAAAAGTGGATGAAATTAGAAAAACCTCAAAAGAAAGAACTAAGATCATAAAGGAATCTTATAAAGTAGCAAGAAAGAAAGCCGATAATGTAGAATGGGAAGAACATAGACACGCCCAACACTTTATTTCAAACTTTGGAACAAAAGGCTTATTGGATCAAAAACGTACAAGAAATGTCAGAAGATTCTTTTAAAAAATGAAATAAAGAATAAAGAGAGGTTAATTAATATGAATACTATAAATATTGAACACGTCTCTTTATATTCGAATACTAATATTTCGCCTCTAGATTTTATATATGCTAATCGAGTCTTGTCAAGAACTGTTCAAAATACATCTTCAACTGTTAAGAATATTCATTATAAGAAGTTATTATCCTTAGGAATTACATCAAGAGAAGAAAACTTTAATCCTGATTCTGTTATTTTTAATTTGAGTTCCCATCAACTTAGCAACAGTAGATAATGACCATATCCAAATTCTATATGATTTTGGCATACCCACCGACATATTTGTACAAAGTAATAGACCGGATATTGTATTAGTTAATAAAACAACAAGAACATGTCAACTAATAGAGGTAGGAGTCCCATACGATGAAAATGTAGCCCTCTACGAAAGAGAGAAAGAAATTAAATATCAAAGATTACGATATGCCATCAGAAGGATGTGGGAGGTGGAGGTGGTGCCAGTGATAGTGGGGTCCCTTGGAACAGTAAAAACCTCTCTAGTGACCTATCTACAAAAGATCCCTGCTAAAATTGGAACCGAGGAGATAGCTATAGAAGCAATTAGAGGAAGCCTAGGAATAATAAGGCTAGTCTTGGGGAGTTGAGTGTGCGGTGCTATGCCTTAACCCAAGGTTTGGGGACGGTGTAGCACCGAGAGTACCCTCAAAAGAGGTGTTTAAAAAAAAAAAAAAAAAAAAACAACAAGTGTTCTTACTGCGATAAAAGTTTTAATGATAGTAGTAGTTTAAAAAGACATATTCGAAACCCACACAGGTGAAAAACCATTTAAGTGTTCGTACTGCAAATAAAAGTTTTAGAAATCATAAAATTTAATTTAAAAGCGTTCACGCTTCAACCCACATCGGATGAAACCGATATAGGTGTTCCTACTGGGGTGAGAAAACTTTAAAATGCTAAATGTAATGTAGAAGTCATCATTCGAATCCACACGCTGGTGAAAAAACATTAAGTGTCTCTTATTGTGATCAAAAGTTTAATCAGACGAGGTAGTTGTAACGACCGTTCACCTTCGAACCCACTCGGGGTACAAAGCTTCAACTTCACAGAAAACTATAAAAACATTTGAAATTCTTTATTAAAGATTTAGTGTAAAACATGAACAATTCGATTGTTACCGATACAAAAAACAACCAGTTCGCTATCAAGACACATATCATTTTAAAAAATCATGAATTATAAAACATTTCTAGGTATATTTTAATTAACGTCATAATTCCTAACTATAAATTTAGTAGTCATGGTAGATAGTAGGCTGCGCACAGTAGTAGGCTTAGCAGACTGAAGCTTTAGTCTAGTATTATTTAATGAAGGCTAGATGTTGTTAAAAATTGGAATAGTTTATTCGTAATTATTTTTTTGGTTTACCTCGAAGAAAACTCCCTTAAGGAATGAAAAATTAATTTTTTTTCATATAAAAAGGAAACAAAAAGATTATTTAACACTACTGTTGTGTATCTTTTCAATTATTTTGGTACATTTATAATGAAGTTGGAGATTCGATTTAAATATTCTCCTCCAGAAATTTTTTTAATTTAAATTATATTTCCACGTGTTTATTAAATCTAAACCCTTAAAAATATTATTATTTTTTATAATGCAAGAAGGAATTAAGATTTAGGTATGTATATTTTTTATGCAATTTTTTGAATTTATATTTTTTATATAGTACGTAGTTTATACCTGGACTTAAACTGAGAGTAATAAATGATTTGTACCGTTTTAGAGTTTCATTCTTCATAATGACAAAGCTTTCCACAGCAACTTAATTTGGTTTTCTTTTTTCTGTTTATCAATTGACAACTGTCTTCTTAATTTGGCTTTACTATAAAGCCGAGCTGTGGAAATGGTTTGGACTTACTCAAATCTTCGACAGGTAAAATAGTCTTCATTTTTCAATAAAATCTGTCGACCATTTATCTCGTGTGTTTGAATGTATCGACAGATTGACCATTGTAATAAAAAGTGGTAGCATAGTATAGCTATAGATCAGGGTTGGCACGATTGGGGACAACTGGGTTGTCCCCAATGGGTTTTTCAATAAAGCCCACCTTGAAAAAACCCACCACTGGTGGGTTTTGAATCTGGTTTTATAAAAAAAAAAAAAAAAGAAGGTATTATGCAAGGATGAAATTCAACTGAGACTGAAGGCTAATATAATTGAAAGATAGTAATATCTTATGTTTAATTTCTTTATTGTTAATTTCAACTTTCTTAATCCTAGTTTACTAGTTAAATGCTCTTTGTTATTGATGACGCATTTCTACTTATGGGCGACTGCTAGCATCCCTTGGGCTAGACGGAATCATATAAGTAACAGCACCTCTCGTTTTCTTTCTAATTTCTGGCGATTATGTTTCCAGTTTTTTGGCTGCTTCGCTCTTCATCCGTTGAACTTTTGGCACAAGTTTCTTATATTAACGTTAATCTGCAGATGGGGGGTTTAGTGCTTTCAGTATATGGATTGTCTGTTCAGCAGTGTGTGTTCTTAAAGTGACCCTTTTGATCTACTCCTCATGCCTCACTCCCCATCATCTAAGAAATAATTTTATTTTATTTTTATTTTTTAATTTCTCTCTATTTAGAGGTTTTAATCCTTCATCCAGGTATAAACCTTAAACCTATGGCATGAAGGATTTTTAGGTACTCCCTAGCATGAGTCTTAATTTTACTAGGCTCTTTCTGATCACCTCCACAACCAGGGCTGCGAGCCGGAGCCGTGAGCCGGCAAGGTTGTGGTGAGTCGGAGCCGGAGCCGGAGGCGAAACTTTTTGAGGGACGCGGAGCCGGAGGCGAAATTTTGGGGGATCTGGAGCGGAGTCGGAAGGTGAAATTTTAGGCGGGACCTGGGCCGCGAGCCGAGCCGGACGTCGAGCAAAAAAAAGAGGCTGCGTCCCGGCTCCGCGCAAATACAAAATTAAGTATATTTAGTTTTATTACTACAAGGTGATATATATATAATATATATATAATAAAAAATAAAATATATATATTTATTTTAAATATATATAATATATATATATATATATATATATATATATATATATATATATATATATATATATGTTTTTTAGCTATATATACATAATGTTTATTTTTAAATTTATTAATTATTTATATATATATATTCTCTTTTTTCGAGGAAAAAAATATTGCTGTATTTAAAATCATTTCTTTTATAATTATTACATTCCCCAATTTTAATAACAGGTTGCTTCCTCTCTATAGATTTCCGAATTTAGAAGCACACTTAACCTCTTTGAGAAAAACTCTTGTGTCCGCCTTTGTATAGTTCGCAACTTATCTCATGTGTTTGAAATATAGTACTCACTCTGATGATAAAGAAATACTTTCATTTGTCAACTATGAAGAGTACGTTAACCACAGTTGATGGGAAATCTCCATGGGGTCACAAACATCTATTGTCTTTTTAAATTATATGACGAACATTTTAACAACGCTATCATGCCCAGATATTGCTGCAATTGTTAAAAAGAAAGGTGAAACTAAAGGTAATCAGGATAAACCTTTAATTTCAAAAACTCACACTAAAGTGGAAACTTTTTCAGTTGCCAAAAACTTGTTATGTCTATGTTAAGTGACAAATTCAAAATACAATTGTTTTAATGGGTTGTTACAGACGATAGTGACCCATTAGGTTTCTTTGCAAGACCAGGATTTAAAGCACTGTGTGGAGACATGGCTTAGAAACTGGAAGTCCCTTTAGACTGGAAAAATATTTGCAAAATAGTTCTAGAATAAAAAATAAACAAAAAAATAAGCTTAAAAATTGCATAAAGGGAAGCTTTGTGCATTTAAAAATGGATACTAACACATGGGCAAAGCTAAATTATTTTTTGTCAACATAATTTTATATATGTAGGCGCGAAGATAAAACAATATTTCTAAAACGTTAGCAGTAAAAGAAAAAAAAAAATATATTACTAAACATTTCAGCGAATATATTCAAAAATTTGTTACTGACATCTTAAATAATTCGCAAAAAAACAGAGACAAGTAATTAGCTTAGTTTACGAATAACGCATCAAACATGATCAGTCCGATTTGAAAAAATATAAATAAGGACACCTGAGGGTGAGGAACAGGAAGCTGGTAATTGTGATACTGATTTTATTGAATGTCAAAAACGAGAAGGTAATAGTTGTATCTTCAGGAATGAAACTTGATAAAAACTGATGAAAAAGACTATGCTTCCGATAACGTATACATTGCACAACATGAGATGTGGAGTTCATGCTTTGCAGTTAGCAGTGCGTGATGGTCTCCACAATACTAATAGAGCAAATCTTATAAGCAGGGCGAACACTAAATAGCAAAAGCGCCGTACCTCCAAAATTAATGGAAGTCTAAAAGAACTCAGTTGCAAAAAGTGCAATATTAGAGTCAAGAGAACAGAGATGGGGAAAGTACATGTCTTATGCTCTAAAGTCTTCTGCAACTAAAAGATTATAGTAGAGTAAGTATGAATGGCTGCCGTATCCTGTGGGTAATAAGATTCT
>JABUQX010086723.1:0-20000 GCA_015478945.1 Trachelipus rathkii
CCAGACACCAACGGCAGAGAGAGATTGTTTTTTGACTACTGTTTGACTGTTATCTTGACTACTGTCATTTTGACTACTGTTTTTTGACTGTTCTTTTGACTATCTGGGTTTGACTACCTGTTTTTTGACTTGTTTTTTGATCTACTGTTTTTGATTGTTTTTGACTGGTTTTTGAACTGTTTTTGAACTGGTTTTGACGTTTTGACTGTTTTTTGATCACGTATGTTTTCTGACTGTTTTTGACTGTTTATAACTGTTTTTGACTGTTTTGATCATATGTTTTTGTCTTAATGTTATTTTGACTATACTGATTTTTGACAGTAGGTGAGAGTATACTGTTTTTTGAACCTGTTTTTTCGACGTCATTAACTGTTTTGACTGTTTATTGACATAGGTTTTTTGACTTGTTGTTTTGGATCTTAGCTGCGGCATGTTTAAGCACCTGTGTTGACGAGCGACTGTCAGTTTTTGAGTTTAAACATACCGATGACTGCTTGTCGACTGTTCCTTGATGGATTTGTTTTGAGCTGTTTTCACGCTGGTTTGACTTTGGGTTTATGTGCTCGGATGCGTTTTGACTTAAGTATATTTATGCATCTGTTTTTATTAGAATCGTTTTTTCCACTAGATATATTTGTGGACTGATATTTATAGACTACTGTTTTTGACTACTGATCCTATTTTGGCTGACTTACTGGGGGTGTTTGGAGAATTAGTTAATTAGTCCCGTGTTTTGAAGACACGTGTTTTTAAGGACTTTTTTTGACTGAGTTTTTTATTGACTGGTTTTAACTGGTATTTTAGACTAAACTGTTTGTTTTTTTATGACTAACTGATGTGAGGAAAACTTAGTTTTATTGAAAGGATATTTTGGAGACAGCTCTTTTAGATATGATGTCCTGACGTTTTTGGTAGTGAGCGATGGGTTGGTTAATAGTTCTATATGACTGTGCTTTTGCTGTTTTGTGTGACTGTTTTTTGACTGCTTTTTGACTGTTATTTACATTTTGACTTGTTTATTAGGACTGTTTTTTGACTTGTTTTTAGACTGTTTTGACTGTTTTTGACTGTTTTTTGAATGTTTTTGACTGTTATTTGACTGTTTTTGACTGTTTTTTTGATGTTTTTGACAGTTTTTTTTGTACTGTTTTTAGACTGTATTTTTTGATTCTGTTTTTGGGAACTGTTTTATGACTGCTTTGTAGACTGTTTTGATGTTTTTGACTGGTTTTATGACTGTCTTTTCGACTGTTCTTTTGATCCAGTTTTTTGACATGTTATTGACTGTTTTTTTGACGTTTTTGAATTGTTTTTGACTGTTTTTTCACTGTCTTTTTGACTACTGTTTTTTGTTTACTTACTGTTTTTTGATTACTACTGTTTTTGATTCTACCTTAGTTTATTTTTTGACTACTGTTTTTGACTGTTTTTTGACTATTTTTTGACTTTGGTTTTTCTTGACTGTTTTTGACTGTTTTTTTGACTGGTTTTTGCTGTTTTTATGACAATGTTTTTTGACTAAGTTATCTTTTGACATGTTTTTGACTGATCTTTTGACTAGTTTGTACCTGATTTTTGACTGTTTTTGATCTGTTTTGATCAGTTTTTGATCAGTTTCTGATCGGTTTTTTTCACTGTTTTTGACTGTTTTTGAGCTGTTTTTTGACTGTTTGACTGTTTTGACTGTTTTTTGGACTTTTTTGACTGGGTTTTTGACTGTTCTATTGACCTTGATTTTTGACTGTTTCTATTTTGACTTTGTTTTTTTGTACTGTTTTTGTATCTGCTTTTTGATTCTGTGTTTTTTTTGATCTTGCAATTATCACTTCGACTGTTTTTGACTGTTTTTGACTTTGTTTTTTGTTATACTTTACTCTTTTTGGTGTCTGTCTATTTGACTGTTTGTATGTACTGTTTTTGACTGTTTTTTTGAAAAGTTTTTCAGCAACTGTTTTTTCGACACTGCTTTCGACTAGTTTTTTGACTTGTTTTTTGGGAACAGTTATATTGACTGTTACATCGATTGTTTTTGACTGTTTTTGAGATTTTGTTTTTCGACTGCTTTTTCACTAGGTTTATCGAAACTACTGTTTTTTGACTCCTGTTTTCTGACTACTGTGGTCTTGACCACACGTTTTTGACTAACTGTTTTTGACTGTTTTTTTGCTATTTTTCTGTCTGAGTCTGTTTTGTACTGTTTTTGACTGTTTTTTTGACTGTCTTTTTGTACTGATTCTTTAGACTGTTTGTCTTTGCCTGTTGGATTATCGACTGTTTTTGGTTTACTGTTTTTGACTGTTCTTTTCTGTTTTTTGTAACTTATATTTGTGGTGATCTATGGGAGATAAAATATTTGAATATTTGAAAAAACAAGTTTTTGACATGTTTTTGACTGTTTTTGGACTGTTTTTGACTGTTTTGATCTGTTTTCTTTTGACCTGTTGTTTGACTGTTATTTTGAAATGTCTTTTGATATGTTTTTTGATTGTTGATTGTTGAAGACTCATTAATTGTATGCCATGTCCTTAAACTCTATGCTTTTAATGGGTCACTGCCTTATTGACCATGTTTTTGATCTGTTCTTTGAACTAAGACGGCAGTTTTTCCACTGTTTTTGACTACTGATTTTTTGACTGTTTTCTGACTGTTTTTGTTTTACTTTTGTCTTTCTGACTGTTTCTGACTACTGTTCCTTCTGACTTGTTTTTTGACTCTCTGATATTTCGGTTGACTAGTGCTATTTAGACGGGTGTGTTTGTTTACTGGTTTTGACTCGGTTTTGACATGGTTTTTTGATCTGGTATTTTGACTGTTTTTTTGATATGTTCCTAAAAGTGTAACGTTGACTACTTCCGATTTTTGTTACATCTACTGTTTTTTGACTGTTTTTGAATGTACGGGTTTGAACAGTACTGTTTTTTTCCTATTTCCCATTTGAACTAACTGTTTTTTGAACTAATGTTTTTGACCTGTTTTGACTTGTTTTTGATCTGTTTTTTTTGACTGTTATTTGACTGTTTTTGACGAGGTTTTTTGCCTGCTTTTTGCTGAACTTGTTTTTGTCACTTTGTTCTTTGGGTGACGTTCGTTAGTTAGCTCGTTTGGCACTTGTTTTTGATGCTTTTTTTTCTGAACTGTCGATACTTTGCAGCAGGTTGCTGGGACTTGTAGATTTTTTTTTACTGTTTTGATGTTTTTTGACTGTTTTTGACTGTTTTTGACTCCTGTTTCTTTTTGACTCATGGCTTATTTGACTGGTTTTGAACTGTTTTTTGACTGGTTTTTTGACTGTTTTTTTGGACTGGTTATTGCCTGTTTTGGACTGTTTTTTGTACTTGTTTTTTTTGACTGTTTTTTTTTGACTGTTTTTTGATCTGTTCTTTTTGATAATACTAATTTTGACTGTTTTTGACTGTTTTCAACTGTTTTTTGACTTGTTTTTGGACTGTTTTTGACTGTTTTTTTGACAGTTTTTTGACTGTTTTTGTACTGTTTTTTTGTCGTTTTTGACTGTTTTTGACTGTTTTTTGATAGTTTTTTGACTGTTTTTGACTACTGTTTTTTGACTGTTTTCTGATTTCATGTGGTTGACTGGTTTCTGACTGGTTTTTGACTCGTTTTGTACTGGTTCTTCGTGTAGCTGGGGGTTTCTGTTTACCTGTTTCTGTTTGTAACCTGCGATATTTAATACGGGTTTTAATTTTACTGAACCTGATTGGTCTTTTTGCGCTTAAGCTGTTTTTTGACTACGTTTTTTGACTCACTGTGGGCTTTTGTACTGTTAGTGTGTGACGCGTCTGGTCGTTGGTATGACTACTTCGTTTATGGTTGACGGAACGTTGGTTCGTTTGACGTATTGTGATCATTTTGGGAACTTCGTTTTTGTGGGCTTTTGGCTGTTTTACGTTTAGACTTCGTTGTTGCTATTCTGTTCCATTGACCTACATTAAAACTGTTTTTGGTTTGACTCGTTTTTTTGACTGTATTTTTTTGAACTGTTTCTACTTATTTTCATTGTGATGTTACTGGTTTTTTTGTTTACTTGTTTTTTTTTATGACTTGAGTTTTCTGACTGTTTTTAGACTGTTTTTTGACTCTGGTTTTGACTGTTTTTACTTGTTTTTGACTGTTTTATGACTGTTTTTTGAATGTTTTTTGAATGTTTTGAATGTTTGATGTTTTTGCGACTGGGTTTTGACTGGGTTTTGACTGGTTTTTGACTTGGGTTTTTGTCTACTGTCTAATTATGATTCTGTTTTATGAAACTATGTTTATTGATCTGTTTTTGCACTTACTGTTTTTCTGACTGTTTTTGTTGCTGACTACTGTTTTTTTGACTACTGTTTTTGATCTTCCGTTTTACATACTTGTTTTACTGAACTGTTTTTGACTGTTTGACTGACTTTTTCTGAATCTGTCTTTCTCTGACTGTTTTGATACTGTTATTATGACCTGTTTTTACGACTGTTCTTTATTTGACTTCGGTTGTTTTTGATCTGTTTCTTTTCCTGACTGTTTTCTCTTCTGTACTGACTTTTTGTACTGTTTTCCCTTTTGACTAAGTTTATTGACTGTTTTTGATTGTTATCATATGACTATTCTGTTTTTATGGCTTGTATTTTTTGACTACTCGTATTCTTGACTCTTGTTTTTTTGACTATTTTGTTTCTTTTGACTACTTTGTCTTTTTTTGACCTGTTTCATCTACTTTTTGTTTGTGAACTGTTTCCTATCTCGCAACTATACTGGTTTTTGTTAGTCTACTGTTTTTTTGACTTTGTTTGTATCTTGGTTTTTTGACTACTTGTTTTTTGACTTCTCGTTTTTGATCCTTATCTTGTTATTTTGACTGTTTTTGACTATTGTTTTTTATTTGTTTTGATTCTGTTTTGACTATTGTGTCTTTTGACACCCTTGTTTTCTCTGATAACCTGTTTTTTGATCTTACGTGTCTTTTTGTCTGTTTTCTGATCTACCTGTTTTTGACTCACTGTTTTTTGATCATTGTTTTGACTTACTGTGTTTTGACTGGTTTTTTGTACTCTTGTTTTGTGATGTTTTCTGACGTGTTTTTGAACTGTTTTTCTGGTCGTTGATCTGTTTGTAGGCTGTTGTTTGAATTGGTGTGCTCTGATACTGTTTTTGACTACTGTTTTTACTACTGTTTTTGACTGTTTTTGACTACTTAGTTATTGACTGTATTTGATTCTACTAGTTTTGACTAGCTGTTTTTTGACTACTCGTTATTTGTACTGTTTTTGCCTTTGTTTTGTTTTTGTTACTGTTTTTGACTTGTTTTTTGACTGTTTTTGACTGTTTTTGATCTGTTTTTTGACTGTTTTTGACTTGTTTTTTTTGAGTACTTTTGTACTGGTTACTTTGTGAACTCGTTTTTTTGAAACTGTTTTGGGACCTTGTGTGTTTGTTTGTACTCTTGTTTTTTGACATGTTTTGTTTGAGTTGTTTTGTGTATTCTTGTTTTTGAGGCATTGTCTTTTTTGGATCTGTTTTTTGATGTTTTTTGTATTCTGTGATTGTTGACGTGGTTTTGTACTGTTTTTTGACTAGGTTTTGACTGGTTTTGCAAGCTGGTGTTTCGACTGGTTTTGACTGTTAATTTGACTGTTTATTCGTAAATTGTTTTTTGACTTTGTTTTTGTCTTGATTTTTTTGATGTTTTTGAATTTTTTGTTGACTTACTGTTTTTTGACTGTTGTTCTGACGTGGGTGTTTGAATTACATTTATAAAAACTAAAATCATGTTTTTGTTTCTGTTTCTTTTTCATTTTTTTTTTTTTTGGACTGTTTTTTGTACCTTATCTGTTTGTTTGACTGTTTTCTGATCTTACTGTTTTTGATTCTACTTATAGTTTTTGACTACTGTTTTTTGACTACTGTTTTTGACATTTTTTTGATTCTCTTGTTTTTTTGACTGTGTTTTTTGTACTGTATTTTTAGACTGTTTTTGAAGATTCTGTTTCTGAGCTGTTTTTGACTGTTTTTTTGACGGTTTTGATCTGTTTTTTTGATCTGTTTTTATGACTGTTTTTGACTGTTTATTGACTGTTTTTTGCTGTTTTTGACTTTTTTCGACTGTTTTTGACCTACTTGTTTTTTGCCGGTTTTTGACTCTTCTGATTTCGACTGTTTTCATATTTATGTTTTTTGACTTGTTTGAGTGTTTTTTTCCTCGACGTGTTACTTTGACTGTGGTTTTGTATCATGTTTTTGAACTTGTCACTTTTGACTGCTTCTTTAACTTTCTAGACTGTCTTTTTCCCGACGTGTTCTTTGACCATACATGTTGTTTCACACCCACTTGTTTTTGTTAGTACTACTGGGTTTTTGACTGGTTTTTTTGACTGTTTTGGACTGTTTTTGACTGATAATCTTTGTGACATGGTTTTTAGATCTGTTTTTGGACTAGTTGTTTTTTGATGTTTTAGACTACTTGTTGGGTTTGACTACTAATGTTTTGACTTACGTTCTGTGGTCTTTTGACTGTTTTTTGACTTAATTGACTTTCAAGATTTGTTTGACTACCTTGTTTGCTTTTGACTCGTTTTGACTGTTTTCTTATGACTGTTTGTTTGAAGTTGTTTTCTGAGTTTGGTGGGTGGTTTCGACTTGTTTTTGATTCTGTTTTTGTTTTTGTTTGATTTTTATAATTTTGGGATCTGTTTTTTGATTACTTGCTTCTTGACGTGTTCATTTTTTGACTGATTATAATAATAGTATTGGGGGATTGATGTTTTTTTGAACTGGTTTTTGTACTGGTTTTTTGTACTATTTTTCTTGACAGTTTTTGAACTGGTTATACTTTATCACTGTTTTTTAGTTCTAACTGTTTCTTGACTCGTTATTTTATGTACTGTTTTTGACTGTTTTTTTGTACTGTTTTTGTGACTGTGTATTGTTATCTGTTTTTATGACTGTTTTTTGACTGTTCTGTTTTTGCCTGTTATTGACTGTGTTTGACTGGTGTATTTTTTGTAAATGTTTTTTTTTCTGTCTCATACTGTTTTTAATATCTGTTTTCGACTCCTGTTTTTTGACTACTTGACTATTTGAACTTATTCTAGTTTTTGTCCTGTTGGGCTACTGTCTTTTGACTGTTTGTTGACTATTTTTGAGCTGATTTTTGTCTTGATCTCGTTTTGACTGTTTTCTGATCTGTTCTTCTCGAATAACTTGTTTTTTGATTTTTTTTTGACTGTTTTTATTTGCTCTGTTTTTTTGACTGTTATTTTGACTGTTTTTGGATACTGTTTTTGACTGTTCACATACAATATGAAAGTTTTTGAAACTAGTTTTTTGACTGTTTCTTTGGGAACTGGTTTTTCTGACTGTTTTATGACCTGTTTTCTTTGATTGTTTACTTTTATTTGTACTGTTTTCTGAACTGTTTTCTTTGATTCTTAGTTTTTGACTTGTTTTGACTGTTTTTGACCTGTTTTTGATTGCTGTTTTTGACTGTTACTTTTTTTTGATCTCTGTATTTTTTACTGTTTTTCTTTGACTGTTTTATTGACTGTTTTTTGACTCTGTTTTGACTCTGGCTTCGTTTTTCGATCTTGTTTTTGACTGTTATTTGACTACTTTTTTTGACTGTTTTTTTTGACTGTTTTTGACTTTGTTTTTTTGACTATTCTTTTCGAGCTTACAGTTATTTGACTTACCTTCTTATCCTCAACGGTTTTTGTATAACTATTCGTTTTATTGACTACTGTTTTTTTTGACTGTTTTTTTGACTAACTAGTTTTTTGGGGCCGAAATTTTTTTTGACCTGTTTCATTAATGATTCTGTGTTTCTTACTGTTCGATCTGTTTTTGTATCTTGTTTTGGACAACTGTTGATCTTTTTTTAGATTCTGTTTCTGGACTGTTTCTTTGCATGTTCTTGAACTGTTTTTTGACTACTGTTTTTATGACTGTATTTTTGACTGTTTTTTTTTGACTGTTTTTGACTTTGTTTTTTTGCTGTTTTTGACTTGTTTTGAACTGAATTCCTTGAATTGTTTTTAACATTGTATTTTGACAGTTTTTTGAACTCGTTTTTTCACTGTTTTTGACTGTTTTTTGACATGTTTTTTGACTGGTTTTTTTGACTGTTTTTGACTGTTTTTGACTGTTTTTTGACACTGTTTTTGAAATTTTTTTGCACTGTTTATTTTGATTCGTCGTTTGGTTGATCTGTTTTTTGTACAGTTTTTGACAGCTCTTTTAGTTGACTGTTTTTTCTGACTGTTTTTGATATCGTTTTTTCGATTTGTTTTTTTTTGACTGTTCGTTGAGACTATCTGTTTTTGGACTTGTTGGGCTTTTGACTAACTGGTTATGGACTAATGCAGTTATCGAGATAAAGTTTGAGTAATCTACAATTTTCTGTCGAACTAAACAGTCATGTAGTGTTTTTGAACTACTGTTTTTGACTTGCATATATTATGACTGTTTAGTGACTGAAATAGATTACTGTAAAATTAAACTCTTTTTAATGTTTATTGAAAGTTTTTGTAATCTTGTTTTTTGACTGTTTTGACTTGTTATTTGACTGTTTTTTGACTGTTTTTGATCTGTTTTTTGTTGACGTTCTTTTGTTAACTTGTTCCGTTTTGACCATTACTAGTTTTTGACTGTTGGTTAAATTGGAAATGTTTTACTGCTTTGTGTGACGCTAACTCGTTTTCTTGACTGTTATATCTGTGACTACGTTTCTAGCTTTTGACTGGTTTGGAGCTGTTTGTTGAGCTGGTGTTGACTGGTATTGACTGGTTTTGACATTGGTGTTGACTGCGCTTTTTCGACTTTTGTTTGTTTGAGCTTTTGTTTTGTACTCACTGTTTTTCGCACTACCCTGCGTTTTTGCACTAGGTGATTTTTTTGAACTGTTTCATTGACGGGTTACTGTTTTTTGACGTCTAAGCTTTGGTGTGGAACAATCGGTTTTCTTGTACTAAAACTGCTTTTTTGCAGCGGGGAGGCTGTCTCTTGGTGGTGGACGGTGTTCCTTGTACGTGTTTTTTTGTTATTCTGTTTTTTCTGGACTAACTGTGTGTTTTTGACTGTTTGTTTTTTGACTGTTCTTTGACTGTTTTTGACTGTCCTTTTTGACTGTTTTTGTGACTGTTTTGAACTGACTGTTTTCGACTGTTTTTTGACTGTCTTTGACTGTTGTTTTTGACTGTTTTATCTGTTTTTGGCTACAGTTTTTTTTGAGCTTTTTCTTGAGCCTTGTTTGTAGTAGATCTGTCACTCTGTTCTCGGACCGTGTTCTTCTCCGGGGCATGTTTGTGTCGACTGTGTTTCTGGACTGTTTTGACTTTTGTCGGGTTAGACTTGTTTTTGACTCGGTTCTGACTTTTTTTTGACTTATTGGGATTTATGACTGGATTTTCTGACTGGTTTGTGACGTGGTTGTTGACTGTTTTTTTTTCAGACATGATTTTACTGACTGTTTTTGCAACTGTGTTTTGGGTTGACTGTTTGGTGGCGAATGTTCTTTTGCACTCAGTTTTTTTGACTGTTTTTGACTGTCTTTTTTTGATTGTTTTTTTGAATCTTTGTTTTTGGCTTTGGCAGTTTGTTACGTTTTTGACTGGTTTGACTCGTTTTGTTGGGGACATGTTGTTTTTGTGATCTGATTGTTTGACCTGTCTTTTGGGACTGATTTTCGACTGTGTTCTTGGGTTAACGTATAGTTCTTCTGACTGGTTTTGTACTGTTCTTTTTAGATCTTAGGTTTTAGGATCTTTGGTTTTCCGTAACTGTTTTGTGTACTGAGTTTTGACTGTTTGGTACTGTCTTTTGACACCTGTTTTTTTGAGCGATTGTACTTTTTGACTGGTTTCTTTTGAACTGTTTTTATGATGTCTTCTCTTGAAACTGATGGTTTGTTTGTGACATGGTTTTTTGGACTGGTTTTGATGGTTTTGATCTGGATATTTTGCCTGTTGTACTGTTTTGACTTGTGTTTTTATTGACTGTTTTTGAAGTGTTTAATTCCTGTGTCGCTAGTTTTTGATATTGTTTTGACTATGTTTTTTGTTCTGACTTACTATGTTTTTGGACTATGTCGTTTTTTGTATCCTACGTGTTTCTTGGTACTGTTTCTGATCTATCTGTTTTTTTGAACGCTTTTGTTTTGCATGGTGTTGTGTTGTACATGTTGTTTGCACCTGTTTTTTTTGTTACTGATCTTTTGGACTGTTTTTTGTGATTACGCTTTTATGACTGTTTTTGACTACTGTTTACTCTGTGCTGTTTATGAATACTGATTGTTATGCTGTTTTCGACTGTTTTTTAGACTGTTTCTTTGACTTGTTTTTTTTGACTTGTTTTGACTACTGTTCTTTAGCTTTGATTCTATCTTGTTTTTCTGACCTTGTTTTCTGACTACTTGTTTTTTTTGACCTGTTTTTTGACTACTGTTTTTCTACTCCTATTTTTTAATTCCTATTACGCTTGTTTTTTGACATGTTTTTGACTGTTTTTAGACTGTTTTTTGACTTTGGTAAAGACTTGTTTTTGGGATGTTTTTTGGCATACTGTTTTCACTGTTTTTTACTACTGTTTTCTTGTAAACTATCTCTATCTCGTTTTTGACTACTGTTTTTTGTTGTTTTTGATTTTTTGACTTGTTTTTGACTACTGTTTTTGACTGTTTTTTGACTATATCTTTACTGCACTTGGTTTTCTCTTGATGTTTTTGACTGTTTTATTGACTGTTTTCTTGACTGTTTTTATGACTGTTTTTTTTAGCTTGTTTTTGACTGTTTTTTTCTTGACTGGTTTTTTTGACTGTTCCGGTTTTGGGATTCTTGTTTTTTAATCAGTGTTTGTCGAATTACAGTTTTCTTCGATCTGTGTTTTTTCTGACTGTTTTTTCGACTGTTTTTCGTGATTTCTGTTTTTTGACTTGTTTTATTCGACTGTTTCTGTCTGTTTTTGATGTTGTTATTTTTAGCACTGTTTTGTACGATCCTCGTTTGCAAACTTAATGTTTTTTTGACTGTTTTTTGACTAGTTTTTTTGATGTAGCTTTGACTGTTTTCTTGACCTTTTTTGGACTTTGTTTTTTGACTGTTCTTTGTCTGTTTTTTACTGTTTTTGATACTGTTTTTTGATACTGTTTTTGACTGTTTTTGTACTGTTTTATGACTGTTTTTTGACTGTTTTGACTGTTATTTGACTGTTTTTGACTGTTTATTGACTGTTTTTTGACTGTTTTTTGACTGTTTTTGCTTGTTTTGATTGATTTCTTGGTTGACTCAGGTTCTTGTACTTTTTTTGGACCTAGTCATTTAGACATGTTTTTGATCCCGATACTGTTCTTCTACGTTTAGCTTTTTTGCTTTTTTGAACCTATTTTTGTTTTTTGACTGGTTTTGACTGGTTTTTGACTGGTTTTTGACTGTGTTTTTTGCATTCTGTTTTTGACTGGTTTTACTGTTTTTTGAAACTTGTTGTTTATACCTGACCTTTGATTTGACTTTGGTTTTTATCTACGGTGTTTTTTCTGAACTACTCGTTTGTTTGACCGATACTGTTTTCGTTGACTACTGCGTTTTGCTGGCTTTGCTGCCAGTTTTGGACTACTGTTTTGGACTGTTTTGTACTGTTTTTGTATCTATTTTTTTTGGTCGCTTGTTTATCTCCTTTGACGTTGTTTCTTTTCTAACCTGTTTACTCTGACTTGTTTTTGTATTCTGTTTTTATGACTGTTTTTTTGACTGTTTTTGTACTGTTTTTGACTGCTGTTTTTTTTTGACAGTTTTTGACTGTTTTTATGTATTCTGTTTTTGATGTTTCTCTTTTGTGTTTTGTACCTGTTTATTGTCACTTGTTTCTATTGTACTGTTTTGATCTGTATACAGTTTACTGTTTTTTGACTGTTTTTTTGTGACTGTTTCTTGACTCTGGTTTTGACTGTTTTTCACTGTACTGTTTTTGACTGTATTTATTCTTGTATTTGTATTTTTGATGTTTTTTGCACTTGTTATTATTCTTGTACGTTTTTTTTTGAACTGCTTCTTTTGACTGTTATTGCACTTGTTTAATTTTATTATTTTCTTGATTTGTTCTTTTTCTGTTGGGTTTTTGACTTTTTTTTGTTTTTTGACTGTTTTTTGCCTGTTTATTGACTGGGTTTTCTGGTTGACTTATTTAAACTGGCGCTTAAATTCTGACTGTTGTTTGTGCTTGTCTGTTAAATTTTGACTTGTTTGTGTTTGTTACGTACTTCGTCTTTTGACAGTTTTTTGACTACTTAAATGTTTTATTGAACTTACTAACGCCAACGCTTCCTTCTCTGTTATTTGTACTACTTTCTTTTTGACTTGTTTTTTGACTGGTTTTTGACTACTGTTTTTGGATCTGTTTTTGACTAGGCGTTGTTTTTTGACTGTTTTGACTACCTGTTAGGGTCTTTGACTGTTTTGATGTTTTTTGCTGTTTTTTGGATGTTTTTGACTGTTTTGAATGTTTTTGACTGTTTTTGACTGTTTATTTGTACCTGTTTTTGTGGACGTGTTTTGGACCCTTACCTTGCTTTTTTTGACCCTGTTTATTAGTACCTAAGTTTTATTTTGCTTATCTGTTTTTGACTGTTTTTGGACTGGTTTCTTTGACTGTTTTTGACATCGAGGTTGACTGGTTTTTTGACTAATTTTAAACCATCGTTTATTTGACTGATCTTCTGCCCTGTTTTTTAGGACTGTTTTTTGACTGTTTTTGACGTTTTTTGATAAACTGTGACTTGGAAATTGTGACTACTGTTTTTGGACTGTGTGGGTACTGATCGTCCTCGTTTCTTGTATCTTTGCTTTTCTAGACTACTTTGATTCTCTTTGACGTGGCACTTTTGACTTTACCTTGTTTTTGACTTTGTTTTTGACTTTTTATCTGTTTCTCCTCTCGACTCGTCTTCTTTAGAACTGTTTTTCGATATGTTCTCTTTGGTTACTTGTTGTTCTGGAAATGTTTGTTGTTTGATTATTGGACTCATTTGACTGTTTTTTTGACTGATTTTTTCAGACTTTTTTTTTTGACTGTTTGACTTGTTTTCTTTCGCTGTTTTTGATGTTTTTTTTGACTATCTGTTTTATTGACTCTGTTTTTTTTGATCTGTTTTTTGACTTATTTTAGTTTTGACTGTTTTTGACATACTAGTTTTTGACTGTTTGACTGGTTTTAATCTGTTTTTGACTGTTTTTGACTGTCTTTTTCGACTGTTTTTTTGACTGTTTTTTGACTGTTTGACTGTTTTGACTGTTTTTGACTAACTGTTTTTGACTACTGGTTTTTGATCTACTTGTTTTTTATGACTATCTTGTTTTTTGACTACTTCTGTTTTTTTGACTACTGTTTTTGACTGTTTTTTTTGACTGTTTTGCTCTATTTTTTGACTGGTTCTTCTTTGACTTGTTTTTTCTGACTGTTTTTATGACTTGTTCCCTTGACCTTTTTTGACTTTCACTTTTTTGACTGTTTATTGAGATATTAGGTCTTGTTTTTTGCTGTTTTTTTATACAGTTTTTTTGTAAAGTTTTTTGACTGTTTTTTGACTTGTTTTTTGACTGTTCTTTTCAACTTTTTTTTTGACTGTCTTTGACTGTTTTTGACTGTTTTTTGATGTTTCTTGACTGTTTTTTTTTATGACTGTTTATTTGACTGTTTTTATGACAGTTTTTGACAGTTTTTATATTTGACTGTTTTTGACTTAGGTTTTGACTCGTTTAATTGCTTGTTTTGATTCTGTTTTTTTGACAGTTTTTGAACAGTTTTATTGACTGTTTTTGACTGTTTCTTGACTGTTTTTCTTGATAGTTTTGATTCTTTTTTGAACTGTTTTTGACTGTTATTTGACTGTTTTTGACTGTTTTTTGTCCGTTTTCACTCCCCTGTTTTTAGATCCTGATTTTGTTCTTTTACAAAGGCCAGATTTCTGTTATTTTTACTGTTTATATTGAACTGTTTCAATATGACTGTTTAATTTTGACTGTTTTTGACTGTCTTTTTGACTGTTCTTGTACTTGTTTTTGTTATTGTTTTCTACTAACTGTTTTTTGCATTTGTTTGCATGATTTTGTTTTTTTTGACATTTTTTTGACTGTTTTTGCTGTTTTTTGACAACTGTTTTTGACTGTTTTTGTTTTACTGTACTGGTTTTTTGACTGGTTTATTGACAACTGGTTTTGATCTGGGTTTTATGACTGAGTTTTGACTAGTGTGGATTTTTTTTTTTTTGTATCTGGTTTTGACTGTTTTTGTTACTGTTTTTGAAATGTTATTTTGACTGTTTTCACTAGATTATTTTGACTATCTGTTTTTTTTTTTGACTACTGGTTTTTTTGTACTACTGTTTTGACTACTCGTTTTTTGACTACTTTGTTATTGATCTCAACTGTTTTGACTTGTTTTTTTGACTGTTTTTAGATCTAAATTTTTGACTTTTGTTTCTCTACTTGACTGTTTTTATTAATTATTTTTTTTTTGTTTTTTGACATGTTTTTTTGACTTTGTTTTTGAACTGGTATTTATTTTGAACTGTTATATTGACTGTTTTTTGTACTGTTTTGCACTTGTTTTTGTCTTGGGCTACATAGTTTTTTGTACATGTATTTTGACAGTTTGATCGTTTTTTTGACCTGTTTTTGCTGTTTTTTTTTACTGTTTTATATAATATTTTTTGTCTGTTTTTTGACTGTATTTTTATGACTGTTTTTGACTGTTTGGACTGTTTTGACTGTTTTGATTTTTTTTGTTTTTTATTATTAGTATTTATTTATGCAGCTGTTTTTGACTCGTTTTGACTGTTTTTGTGACTTTTTTGGACTGTTTTGACTGTTATTTTGACTTTGTGTTCGAACTGTTTTTTTTTGACTGTTTTTGTACTGTTTTTTTTGACTGTTATTTGACTGTTTTTTGCTGTTTTTGACTGTTTTTTGATAACTGTTTCTATGGACTGTTTTTCGATAATTGTCTCTTTGACTGTATTTTTGACCTTTTTTTTGACTTTTTTTTTGGAAATTTTTATTATCTTTTTGTAACTACTTGTTTTTTGAGGATGTTTTTTGAGGATATTTTTCAGAATATGTTTTTGAGATTTATTTTTTGACTGTTTTGATCTAGTTTTGACAAGTTTTTTAATGGCTTTAGCTGTTTTTGCTGTTTTTTTTTGACTTTATTTTATCTGTTTTGAACTGTTATTTTCCTGTTATTGTCTTTCTGTTTATTTTTGAACTAACTGTATTTCTTTTGACTTGTTTTTTGACTACTGTTTATTTGACTGTTTTGACTTACTGTTTTTTGACTGTTTTTTGACTATCTTGTTTTTTTTTGTATGTTTTTTTGACTGTTTTTTGACTGTTTTCTGACTGTTTTTATACAGTTTTGAACAGTTTTTTATTGACTGTTTTTTGTACTTTGTTTTTGACTGTTTGACTGTTTTTTTGAACTGTTTTTATGTTTGTTTTTGATTTTTTTCATTTAGACTATTTTGACATTTTTTTACTGTTTTTTGACTGTTTTTTGACTTGTTTTTTATTTTTGATTTCTGATTTTTTTATTGTTTTTTGACTGTGTTTTGATTCTGTTTTTTTGTACATTGATTTTGTCTGTTTTTATCACTTCTCTTTGACTGGTCTTTGACTTACTGTTCTTTATGACTGTTTTTTTGACTACTGTTTCTTGCTCGTTTCTTGACTACTGTTTTTTTGAACTGTTTTTGACTTACTGTTTTTTGCTCGATTTTGGATGTTACTGTTTTTTTTGACTTGTTGACTTCAACTATTTCTTTACCTTGTTTTTTTTTGACTTCGTTATGTTGACCATGTTTTTTGAGCTGTCTTTTTTGTTGACCATAATCGTTTTTTGACTCGTTTTTTTTGATCTGTTTTTTTTGGAATGTTTTTGACTGTTTTTGACTAACTGTTTTTGTCTTAGCTTTTTTTTTCGTTATCTGTTTTTGACTCGTTTATTGAACTAGTTATTTGACCTGTTTTTGAACTGTTACTTTGAATCTTTTGTTTTTGATACTGTTTTTTGACATGTTTTTTGTACTTACTGGTTTTCTCTCGACTGGCTTACTCCCCTCGACTCGTCGTTTTAATGAAATCGGTTTTAACTGGTTATTGACTGGTTTTTTCGACTGGTTTTGACTGTTTTTGACTGTTTTTTGCTACTGTTTTTGACACTGTTTTTGACTAACTGTTTTTGACTATGTTTTTGACTTTGTTTTTTGACTACTGTTTTTATGATCTGTTTTTATTGACTGTCTTTTTTGACTGTTCTTTATTTTGATGTTATTTGTTGGGATATTTCATGTCTTTTGTAAACTGTTTTGTTACTACTGTTTTCTCGACATTGATTTTTGACTATGTTAAATTTTGGTATTGCGTCCTTTTGACGTATTTGCATTAATTTTTTTTGACTGTTCATAACTTTGATTCTGTGCAGCTTTCTCGTTACTTACTTTATTCTTTGTTTTGACATGATTTAATCTTGATCTACTGTTTTTTGGACTGGTTTTTCGTTTGACATGTCTCTTTTTGGTGCCCCTGTTTTTTGTCTATGTTGGGTTCTTTGACCTGTTCTTTGACACACCTTGGCTATTTTTACTGAGTAACATGTTTTTGACTTTTGTTTTTGGCTATTTCTTGTTTTTGATCTGTTTTCTTTTGGACGTACTGTTTTTCTGACTACTGTTTTTCGTGATACTCTGTTTTTTTTGAACTTACTATGTTTTTCTTGATTACTGTTTTTTCTGACTGGTTTTGATCACTACTGTTTTTGACTGTTTTTTGCTGTTGGCATTTTCGACCTGGTTTTTTTTGAACTCCTAGAAGTTGTTTTACTTTGAAAACTGTTTTCGTGACTTTGTCTTTTGCCAATATACTCTTTGGCTTTTTTCGACAATTGTCTTTTTGACTTTACTGTCTTTTTCGTAAGATACCTGTTCTTCTACGATCTGTTTCTTTGACTACGTGTCTTTTTTTGAAGGTTGTTTTTGATGTTTTTTGACTGTTTTTACGGACTGATTTTTTTTGACTGTACTGCTATTGATATGTTTTGCAAGCATGTTTTCTGGACTAGTTTTTGACTGACTTTTTCTGACTGTTTTTTTGTTAGCTGTGTTTTGACTGTTTTGGTTTTCGACTGTTCTTCTCTCGACTGTTTTTTGACTGTCTTGTTACTCGTTTTTGACCTTGTTTTTGTGAGTTGTTGTTTCGAACTGTTTTTTTGCTTGTACTTATTTTGTTTTTGACTACTGTTTTTTTTTGACTGTTTTTTGACTACTGGTTTTTTGACTGTTTTGGACTACTGTTTTTGACGTACTGTTTTTGACTACTTGTTTTTGACTGTTTGACTGTTTTTGAATGTTTTTGCTTTTTTTTGACTTTTTTGACTATGTTTTTGACAACTGTTTTTGGACTGTTTTTTGAACTGTTTTTTGACTGTTTTTTGACTGTTTTTGAACTGTTTTTGACTTGTTTTTTTTTGTGTTTGACTACTGTTTTTGACTGTTTTTTGACGTATTTTGGTTTTGTTTGTTACTTTTTTGCGGTTCGTTTTTTCGTTTGCCTCCTCTTTTTGGTTTTGTATGCCATCTTAATGACCTATTTGTTTTCGGTGGACTGGTTTTGTGACATGCTGTTTGTTGACTGGTTTTGAACATCTGTTCTATCTGACTGTTTTCTTGACTGTTTTCTTTGCACTGCTGTCTTTGTTCTTGCACCTTGTTTTTTTTTGAGGCTTACTTGCTCGCCTTTTATTAGTGTTTTGACTACGGGTTCTTTGACTCCGTTGTGACTACTCCCAGTTTTTATGAAACTGATTTTTCGGACTTTACTGTTGGTTTTGAACTACACTGTTTTTTGATCAACTGGTTTTTTGTATCTTATTGTTTCTTTGACTGTTTTGACTGTTTTTTTGGCACTGTTTCTGACTTGTCTTTTTTAACCTATACTCTATAGCGTTATTTTGACTGTTTCTTGACTTGTCTTTTGTACCTGTTTTTTTTCGGACATGTATTCTTTGACTGTTCTTTTGAACAGTTTTTGAGCTGTTTTTTTGACTACTGTTTTTGACTGTTCTTTTTGACTGATTTTTGACTGTTTTTTTTTGACTCTGTTTTTGAACTGTTTTGTACTTCTGTTTGTACTGTGTTTTTGTATTGCGTTTTGACCTGTGTTTTGACTGGTTTTGATCTGGTTTTGACCTGTTTTTGACTGTTTTTTTTGACTACTTAGTTTTTGACAATACTTTTTCTTTTGACTAATACATTATTGATTATTTATGAACTTGTTTTCTTTAGACTACTGTTGGTTGGGGTACAACTGTTTTTTGACTATTGTTTTTGACTACTGTGGGTTTTTGACTGTGTTTCTTGTGAATCTGTTTATTTCTTTTGGTCTGGTTATTTCCTTTGATCCTGTTATTTTCTTGAAACTGTTTGTAAGTTGATGTGATCTTACTGTTTTTGACTAACTTTTGGCCTTTGAATACTGATTATATTGACTACTGTTTTGCACTTTGTTTTTTGGAGCTTGTTTTTTTGAAACTTACTTTGTTTGTTTTGACTGTTTCTATTGTACTGTCTTTTGACTTGTTTATGAGCATTAGTTTTTTGATGTTTGTTGTACTGTGTTTTTAAGTGTTTGTTGTTTTTGACTGTTTTTTCTGACTGTTTTGACCTACTGTTTTTGACCCGTGTTTTGACTGTTTTTGTAATCTGCTTCCTTTACTTTTTGACTTTGTTTTTAGAACTAACATTATGGCTTTTTGTTATGGTTTTTAAAATAGAAGTGGTGACTTAGTTTTTTGACTGTTTTTTTGCACCATCTGTTATCTCCTTATCTGACTGTTTTTTGACTTTTTCTTGACTGTTTTTTGACTGTATTTTAATTTGACTTCTTTCTTCCTACTCATCTATTGACTGTTTTTAGACTGTTTTTTGACTAACTGGTTTTGACTGGTTTGACTTGAGTTTTTTAAACTGCGTTTCATTCGATCTGGGTTTTGGGAACTGGTTTTGAATCTGGTTTTTGACTGGTTCTTTTTGATTTACTGTGTCTTTGATCATGTTTTTTTGACTTTTTTCTTTGTACCTGTTATTTGATAACTACTTCGTTTATTCAAAACCCCCAGGGTCTCTCTTTGTTACTACTATCGTTCTTTTGACTGTTTTTGACTACTTGTTTTTTTGACTGTTTTTTGACTACTGTTCTTTTGAAATACTCAGTTTTATTCTTGACTCGTTTATTGAACTGTTTTTGACTGATTTATTGGGATCTGTTTTTTGTACTGTTTTCTGTACTGTTTTTTGCACTACTGTTTTTGACTGTTCTTTTCACTTACTGTTTTTGACTGTGTTTTTATGACTTAAGTTTTTTACTAACTGTTTTTGACTGTTTTTTTGATACTGGTTTTTGACTGTTTTTGAACTGTTTTTATTGTCTGTACATTTTGTACTATTTTTGACTAACTGTTATCTTGTAACAATCATGTTATTTGACAATCTGATTTTTACTGTTTTTGACTGACTGTTTTTTACTGTTTATGACTGTTTTTTTATTGGACTACTGTTTTGACTGTTTTTGACCTGTTTTTGACTGTTTTTGATCTTGTTTTTATGATTATCTGATCTTTTTTTGACCTGGGTGTTTTTGTTACTGCTTCTTTTGGACGCCGTTGGTTTGATACTGTTATTTGCATACTCCGTGGTTCTCGGACTAAGTTATTGTTTGCCTTTACCGTTTTACTTGTATTT
Source organism: Trachelipus rathkii (assembly GCA_015478945.1). Lineage (NCBI taxonomy): Eukaryota > Metazoa > Arthropoda > Malacostraca > Isopoda > Trachelipodidae > Trachelipus > Trachelipus rathkii. Next base: position 19,769 of record JABUQX010086723.1, read on the forward strand.
TCGACTGTGTTTCACTGTTTACTTTGACATTTTAATACACTATTGTTATTTTGAGACGTTTTTTTTTTTTTAATCATCCCTTCATTTTGACTCAGTTATAAGACTGTAAATAACCTCAGTGACCAACAAAGGTCAAATAATCAACTTGATTATTTTGTTAAAACAGATTGGTAAACGGTTAATAATACTGAAACTTGAATACGCTCTGCGGAGCTCTTTAACCTGTCAATGA
>JABUQX010086723.1:32500-35076 GCA_015478945.1 Trachelipus rathkii
AATTAATATATATATATATATTATATATTATATATATAATATTATATTTATATATATATATATATATATATTATATATAGTAGTAATAGAGCCAGTCCAAAGGCCACTTTTTTCTATATAAATGAATAGAGATATATTAGGTTTATATGGAGAATTGATAGCCCGAAGGGCTATCAATCCGACAAACAGACAAACCGAAGGTTTGTCTATGTTTGTTTGTATTATTTTTTATTACGCTCGCGCGCATACACATACACATTATTATTATTATTATTATTATTATTAGTTCGAAGAAATTGAGATCACGGAGTGATCTCAATTTCGAGCCGACTGTGGCTCCGACTCGGCTCCGACTCTGACTCTGACTCCGGCTCCGACTCCGGCTCCGACTCCGGCTCAGCTTCTGAAGTTTTTTTTTTTTTATTATTATTATTATTATTATTATTATTATTATTATTATTATTATTATTATTATTATTATTATTATTTATTATTATTATTATTATTTTTGTTATTTTTTCCACCGAGGTTTCTTCTTCGCATCCGGTTCTGAGTCCAATATATATCTACATGGGTTAGGGTTATCGTATGGGGTTAAAATTTGGAGGGGTGTTAGATGGGGAGGTACCTTAGTCATATACAAATACATCCCCGTGGGTCCCCGAAGGGGGGACCCCACCCCCTTTAAAAATCGAAGTGTTCGTAATTGGCTGAAATTTTGGGAGAGGATTCAGAGTTTGAATTTCTAGAAATACTGATATGTGAAGGCTGCGGAGTTGGCTCCTGCGAGTGTGCTGCAGCCGAGCGGTGCATCGATCGTTCAGGAGTTCGTGTATGACGACATGTGATGCCGTCCTTATAAGGGTTATTGAGGTCGTAGAGTTCGGAATATGATGATTATAAGTCCGTATAGGGTGTCTAGGACCCCTCATTAGGGGGGCTCTCGACTGAAAAAAGAGCACAGAGTGCAAAAAACAAAGGAGGAATGAAGAAGGATGAAAGATGAATAAAGAAAGAAAGAATGAAAAGGAATCTGACTCAGAGGAGTAGGAGTGGACACTGCACTGGTGCTGGATCGGTGCGTGCTGTGCTGGATAGTAAATATTTGATATACATAATACAATATTTTGTGTTAAAAATATATGTTTAATAAGGATGTAGATCTCAAACTAAGGTGTTTGAGCCGCCCTCTTGAGCGAGACGGTAGCGTCAGTCAGGTCTCCAGGTCGATGGCCGGGTCGTGCGCGCCCTTTGAGCTTGCCACGACTGCAGATGGGGGTAGACTGGTGATGCGCGCGCCGCAGGCACGATCCGACGTGTGCTGCGCGCCCGCCAGGCGCGCCCGCCGGCGCGAACCACCGCGGGAGGGAGTGCGTGCGCGCGCCCTCGCATCCCGATGTACGATCTCGGTATAGAATGCAAACGTGTTCGTTTTCAACTTAATTTTTTTTTCAGAAATTTATTATTTTTTATTTAATATATTTTTTGTTTTACTAAACAAAAAGGTTACTTTCATGTTTATACAAAAAACTTTCACGAATGCGCTCACCTAAATAGTAAATTCAGTTAAATCATACCATCATCCAACCTACCCACCTGTCCAATCATGACTATTGATCTATTGATCTATTGATCTATTGATTAAGGTCAATTTTTACTAAATTGTAACGGTTTTACATACCCTAAATCAGTAAATCACTAAATCAAACCACCCAACCTACCCTCCCTCCTGACCATTTGTGATCTATTGATCTATTGATCATTGATAAGGTCAATTTTTACTAAAATTGTCATGTTTTACATACCCTAAAGCAGTAAATCAGTAAATCAAACCACCATCCAACCGCCCTCCTGACCAGTTGTGATCTATTGATCTATTGATCTATTGATTCAAGTCATATTTTTATTTAGTATAAATAAGTTCTTGGGATAAAAAACAGGAAAAGAAAACAAGTTTTTTATTTTAAAGCCTTTATAAACAATAAGTGCAACTACTAATCGTTAACATATAAAATTTTTAGCATAAATATATTACGTTTATTAAAAGAAACATTATTAAAAAAACATATAATGAAATAAACAGTATACACCACATAAATTAGACCTGATAGGTTTGTTACAGGAAAACATTAAGTCTTAACATATTGAACCCAAATTCATCTATATTTTTTCTAAAAAAAGATGCTACATAATGATTACTAAACATGAAATCTAAATGCAGAGAGTCAAGGAAATAAACAACATTATTTTTATTCTTATACACGGCTATCCAATGTCCATTGTTTGAAACATCCCTAGGAGAAGTATTGAAGATAAGACCAGAATCTGTATCCAATTTCACAGAACAGAGTTCATTACATGCGAATACGCCTAAAAATCTTCTTTCGTTTCCGAAGGCATTTAATATTTCTTCTTCATTCATCATTAATAATTCAAGATTATATTTCGTGTTCTGTCAATCTCGATGATTTGAGGATGTTCCAAATACACCAGAACTGAGATTGAGGATGTCAAACTTTGTCCAAATTTGAGGTTCAATCCTAATGTTCCTTTTCTTAGGATATTGAGATGATAAG
>JABUQX010086724.1:20000-32500 GCA_015478945.1 Trachelipus rathkii
AGAGGAGAAATATAGTCGAAGGTGCATGCCAGATAGAAACACAGTTTCGAAAGAAGCATGAAAATAGGTGTTAATATCGTAGGTGTTGCGAGAATAAAAATAATTGTTAGTTCCTAAGACAGACTACCATGTTTTTTATTGAAAGAGTAGTGTTGGGGACTCTACTGTATTAGGTATGGTCAACACGACTCCCGGTTGCAATAGCAGAGACTGAGTCGCGCTCTCACATATACCACATACACTCTCACTTCTAAAATTAACTTCAACTAAACGCTCGCGAGAGCACGATGCCTAAGCATTCGTTCTGGAGAGGGGGTGGGCGCATGTAATACGGAAAACGTCAGATGCAACGGAAGTAATCCGCAGTTTTACAGAGTTATCACCTCGACATCTTAAAGGTAAAATGAAAAGGATTTGACACTTACCAAATGACTTTTGATACACAAAAAACCTCAAACCTGCGACCTTGTCTCTGGAAGTAAAGACGTTCTCATGATCATTCAGTTGAAATTCGCAAGATGAATTCCGTAGATTTAAGTTCATTTACTGGTATTGACGTTTCATATAAGAATTCAAGGGAAATGAGAATTACGTTAAATTTGAACTAGTTATATACAATTTAAACAACATTTTCGAAAGCGAGACACGGAGAATAGCGAATTCACACTTATCAATTCGAATGACTGTACACCGAATCACATGTTAGTGAATTTAAATTCGCCTTTATTTACACGGAAAAAGAATGCTATAGAATTCACGATTGTCGTTCTATGTTAGGAATCGAAAATTCCCGTTGAAACACAATCGTATGAGCACTAATATTTACATAATACAAAATGTTCTACGAATGAAAACACAGAACGTTAAAAGGATTTTACATCCGTCACTCAGACTGTCTAGTAACGACTGACTTTAGAATCGAAAATGTCTTGTTATCCTGCCGTGATGCTCCTCCTTCAGGGCATCTTAAGTCTTGTTCATTGGAGGGGACCCCTTTTCCGGGGTGTGTCTCAGACTGCTTCAGGGCCAATTAGAAAAAAGTTAATTTCACAAAAATGCCCACTCCCCTTTTCTGTCTTGTGGTTGCGACAGTCCTTACTAAATTGAACTTTCTCGTTACTTGACAGCCCCATTCGTTTTGCTTCGGCCCAAACCACAAGTTCCTGTTTTTCGGGCCTCTTCAAATGAATCCATCGCCGAACCGACTTTAAAACAAACTTCAGTTTGTCTGTTTATGGTCTGTTTATTGTCTGTTCACAGACTTCGAACCGTTGGTCCCCGTGTCTGTCTCGTCTGTGGAACCGACAAAAAGGGGATAGCATTTCCTTTCCAGACTGTTAAGAAAGATCGAATTCGCCATTTACTTGACAAGTCATTTACAAAAGAGGAGAGTTTCAACCGCATAGGGCCAAGATCCGTTAGAAACTGTTTCTTAGGAACGACATCTGCTAATGTTTGCCAAAACAGAATGACAATTGGATTCATAGTTAGGTCATTTGGTTCCAACGGATTTTCTGTGGGAACATTAAATTCCCCCCCACGGGGACCCCTAGCCCGGCACCTTACCCACCGTCTCCGTAGGCAAGGAAGGCAAACCCGGACGAGGTCAAAGGGAACTTAAGGAGAGGGGGGGTTGATATGCGGAGAGCTATTCTTCGTCGGAAAGAATAGCCCGTATTCTCTGCTTGGCCAACACGTGTGCTCGTCGTAGGGGCCTTTCCGGGGGAGAGGCCGATGTCTGGGGAGCCTCGGTTGGCGGGAATGGATCTGAGGGATCGTACAGGTTGGAGTGTATCTCCAGAGGGTACAAGTGGATAACGGCCCTTGTTATTTCCCCACGACTCGTACTGAGCAACACTGAACGGGTGTGCCCATCGGGGGAAGTGTAAAGGGTTTTGATGATGCCCAGTTTCCACTTTAGACGAGGACCATCGTCTTCTATTAGAACCACGTCTCCGACCTTGACGTCAGGGCGGTTGGAGACGTTCCAAGACTGTTTCAGGCTCAGCAGATAGTCTCTGCTCCAAGCAGACTGAAACTTAGCTATGAGGGAAAGTAAATACTTGTACCTTTTGTTAACCTTCCCCGGGTCCCTGTAGGTGGCATCATGTTCTAGTAATTCTTCAGGGACAGGAAGGGTGTTCAGCTTGTACCCCATCAACAAGTGGGAAGGAGTGAGGGGCTCCTCGCAGTGGAGCTCGTCGCCCACGTAGGTGAGGGGTCGGCAGTTGACCACCGATTCCACCTCCGCAAGCACCGTATTGAACTCTTCATAGCTAACTAGAGAGGTCTTGAGGGTCTTCCGAAGATGGGTCTTGGTCAGTCCGATCAAACGTTCGAAGAATCCGCCGTAATGACTGCTTCTGGCGGGATTGAATCTCCAGGTGATGGAATGCTGGGTTAGGAAGTCCTTCACGGAGGGTAATTCCCATATGTCCCTTAAGTGCTGGGATGCTGCTTGGAAATACGTTGCGTTGTCAGAGTATATTACGGAGGGTGTTCCTCGTCTTCCGATAAACCGACGTAACGCTCTCAAAAATGACTCGGTGCTGTTGTCAAAGACTAGTTCTAAATGTATCGCTCTAGTCACAGCGCAAGTGAACAAAACCACATAGCTTTTGGTAACTTCGTTCCTAGGAACTTTGACATTGAAGTACCCTGTGAGGTCCACTCCGATTACCGTAAACGGTTTGCTTTCTACCACTCGGGAACGAGGCAAGGCAGCTAGTGGCGCCGAACGAAAATGTGCGCAGCTTGTAAACGTCTACAAAGACCACACGGGCGTATCACTTTCTTCACCGTTGTCCTCATCCGAGCGAAATAGAACCGCTGACGGACGATCGACACGAGTTCTGAAATACCAACGTGGTGGTTCGTTTGGTGAAGTTGCCATATGATGAGCCGGGTGAGATGCGAGTCCGATGGCAACAGCATAGGGAACTTTGCGTCGAAAGGTATCAGCGCATTGCTCAATCTCCTGTCGCATCTGAGTACTCCATCTACTAGCGTTAAGCTCAGTTGTTTCACCAGATTCGTTAAAGGTAAGGAGTCTTGGAGGCACGTAATTTCGGGTAGGTAGTGTTCCTTCTGGAGCCTCCGGATCCAGTAGAGTTCCGCGTTATTTCTCTCTTCTAAGGAAATCAAATGGGAGAATTCGGGCCGAGAGACGGACCGGGTCATAGGGAGCTTCTGCCTGGATTTCCTCAGGTTCTCGATGAACCTGTGAACCAGGGCGGTGATCCGTATGATCTTGTTGAGAGAGGAGTAACGCTCTGAATCGAAGATGGGAGCCGCTTTCGGTACCGCGGTGGTGGAAGTGGCTACTATGACCTCGTCCGTCCCCGTAGCCCCTTCACAGAGGGAAGGGTGTTCGGTCCAGACGGGCCAATTTGGAGGGTTTGTAAGCCAAGGGGGGCCTTTCTTCCATAAGTCCGTGAAGACGTACTTATAACTTACGCCCCTAGACGCCGCGTCGGCGGGGTTGTCTTCTGTGGGGACGTACCGCCACTGGGCCGTCGGCAGGTTTCTACGGATTTCATCGACTCTGTTCTGATTGAAGAGGGGGAGTTGCTTGGAGGAGAATATCCATCGCAACGCCACCTGACTGTCACACCAACAATAGATCTTAACGACTTCTAGTAAATCCTTGTAGGCGTCGATAACAAATTTAATGATTCGGGAGGAAAGCAGAGCTCCCATTAGTTCCAGACGCGGGATCGTGAGTTCTTTCATGGGTGCCACTTTCACCTTGGCCATAAGAAGACTGGCGATGGGAACGTGCTCTCCCATTGATACAGCGTACACTGCAGTGGCATAGGCTGCGCCCGATGCGTCTGAAAAGGCATGTAGTTCCACCTTTCGAGCAAAAATTAGCTGCCTAGGTATTGTTAACTGCAAACAGCGTTGCAAATGTTCGGCAATTGAAACCCATTCCTTGCGGTGCTCGTTGGAAATAGGTTTGTCCCAACTCAGTTTCTCCTTCCACAGTTTTTGCAGGAGAATCTTACCTCGAACAGCCACTGGGGACAAGATGCCCAGTGGGTCGAATATGGAAGCGAGGTTCTGCAGAATAGCCCTCTTGGTGGCCGCTTCCGAGGCGACAACCTTGAGGGGGTAGGAAATGGTGTCCTCGTTAGTATCCCATTCCATACCCAAAACCTTAATCGTAGTGTCTTCGGCGGCCGCATCGTTCTCTCGGAACTTTACGTTCGCTTCTGGACAATTGGACACCCACTCTCGTAAATTGAGGCCGGCCTTTTCGAAGAGAGACCGGGACTGAAGAAAGAAATCTTCCACTTCTGCTTCGGTGTCAAAGGTACCGAACAGATTGTCCACGTAGATTTGATTCAAAATCACGTCCTCGTAGTCGGTGTCTGAGTTTCGGACGTGGTGCTGAATGCAGGCAGCCAGCAAAAATGGACTGCAGGTGGCTCCGAATAAGACGGAAGTGAACCGATAGGTGACCAAAGGGCTTCTGGGGTCGGAAGGATCTTTCACCCACAAAAAACGCGTGGAATCCCTATCTTCCAACCTGAGACGTATGGCTAAAAAGGCCTTCTCTATGTCCGAGGATGTAGCGTAGCGTCTCAACCGAATTTTCAGAAGGATCTTGGTCAAATCAGTGATGAGGGAAGGTCCACTGTGTAAGCACTGATTAAGACTAGGATTGTTAGAAGAACAATCAAACACTAGTCTCAGTGCTGTGGTGGACGAGGACTTCCGGACCCCATGGTGGGGTAAATAATGCAACTTGGCTTTGGGGTGGATCGAAGTAATAGGAGTAACTTCTTCAATGAAGCCCCTTTCTAGTTGATCCTTGATAACATCGGCGTAACTTTCCATCAACGAAGCATCCCCTCTCAACCTTTTAAGGACGCTATACAAACGCCTCTTAGCCAAGGCGTAGTTGTCGGGAAGAGAGGGGTGCCTGTCACGCCAGGGTAACGACACCACGTATCGGCCATCTTCGAATGACAAGTTTTCTTCGAATGCCTCCAACGTGGTTTTCTCTGCTTCTGTGAACTGTTCATTCGGCATAATACCAATCTGGGACAGTGACCAAAGTCGATCCAGATCTGGCGTAGGAGGGCCCGCCTCCTCAGTCGGGAGGGGGCCTAGGATCGTAGGGGGGCCTGAGCGCTTAAGATCCCCGGGCGTCATCAACGTTCCGTCCTCCAACGGGGGGGAGGATGGAGTTTCAGCGGTCGGAGAGCGCTCGAGGTGGTGTCACGAAGATTCGACTTCCTCGGGTGCCCCGGTGTTGGTCCCATCCGCCCTCTTGAGGGGGGGTAGGCCCAAGGCAACGTTGGTAGAACAGCAGGTAGTTCGAGTCACCGTGTCCGCTGTCTCACTCGTATCCTGTAGCCCTTCTTCCAACTGGAGGGAAGAAATAGGATGTGATTCAGTGGCTGGAGAGGTTGCCTCGGGACGGAGGGGCGAGTGGTCTAGACCCCGGAACGCCTTCGTCACACTTCCTGCCAACGGGGGGGGAGGAAAGTGCTGTTCCGTCTGATGACAAATAAGATCCGGTCTCCAATCGTTGGTGAGCCGAACTTCTGCTCTAAATGCGGACACTACTGTAACTTGGGAGGCAGTGTTCTTCGAGGAAAAGGGTAGAGGTCCCCATATCATGTTGCCCACATTGGTCTTCATAAGGTCAACGCCGAAACGGGACTCACATGATTTCAGGAATTGTCTCATGTGGTCCACACCGATCAGGAGTTGAATTCCATCGATCACATCGCTGTCCGGATAAGGATGAGCAAGGTGGACACGTTGTCTACGAAGCATTCGGGTGGTTTTGACCAAGCCGGGAATCTGCAGATTAGATGGCAAGTGCTCCACCACAATAGCGGTGATGGGGACCGTACCTTCTTTGGTTTTGACTTGGAGAGTGACGACATCATGAGGGGCTGCTACGCCCTGCTGGTTGATTCCATTGATGGCAATATCGACCTGGGAATGTGGTATGCATTGTAGTTTCTGTACTACTGATTTAGAAATTAAAGTTTTTTGAGACCCCCCATCGAATAACGTGCTAAGAGTAAGGGTGTCAGCTCCGTTGGATACAATCAAATCGGCCAACGGGAGGGCCATACCCCTACCTCCAGAACAAAGAGCGGCATAATGGCCCGAGGCGGAATCCCCTGAGGGTCCTGGGCCCTGCGGATCTGGTTGCGCTCGTGGGCGGCTGCCAGTTCGAGAGATTGGTTGAGGACAAAATACGATGTGGTGGTCCGGTGCCCTGCAACGGAAACAAGCCCTAGCGTACTGACAGTCTGCCGTGGCATGATTTTCCGCCAGGCATCTTTCACACCAGCCGCGACTCCTAACCACTGTCAGTCTCATCTCTGGCGTTGTAAGCATAGTACATTCAGATGGGAAGTGCTCCTCCTTGCAGAACCGACAACTTCGTTTGTCCGATCTGGCAGGGTTCTTGTCCTGCCTCGTTGGAGGTTGGTTCTTGGGAATTGCCGGTTTATTTCCCGTGGTGCTCAACACTGTAGACACCTTCTGTTTGTTGGCACCACTCGGTCGTTTATCCGCGTAACCCCTCGAAGCTTCCTCCCTCCTTTGGAAGTCGGGATTGGTCTTTGGTTTGTTCGTGAAAGGTTTGGCGGCCTGCAAGAATCCGATGGCCTGGTCAACCAGGTCCAATACTGATTGGATTGTCCAGCTCTTACGCGCGTCGGACCAAGGAATCCTTTCCTTAACTTCCGCTGGCAATTTGAAGGAAAGTTGCGTCCCTAGGATAATGGAACAACCTTGACAATCCCCAATTACCTCCTGGTTCTTCAGAGACTCTGTGAAACAAGTAACATCAGCCTTAAAACGAAAAAGATCGGCGTAAGTATTTTTAGGGCTAGGGAGCCCGCCTAGCCGGGCAATGAGGGTTTCTATGAGCTTCGACTTGTCACCATAGTTGTTCTTGAGGAGAGATAGCGCAATGCTATAGTTTTCTCCCCTCACTGCGAACCCTGATATTAATTGTTTGGCATCCCCACGCAAGCTCTGGAGTAAAGCGTGGAGTTTTTCTATGGGATCATAATTATGTCCGTTAACCATGGCTTCAAATGACTCTATATAGCTAGCGAACTCCAGAGGGTCTCCACCGAAGGTAGGTAAGTTCCTGGTGGGGGCCTTGAAAAGCGTGGGAGCCCGCCGACCCCCCGAACAACAAGAGGCTTTCGATGGTGAAGGAGATCGACTCGTTCTGTGACTGACCCTCTCTCTGGCGGCTAAAGTGTTGTTGCCGGCGTTGATCGCTTTACGGATAGCTAGGTGAAGTCTCCTACTCTCCGCATAGTCGGTCATAAAATCGTCGCGATCCAGGTAATCTTGGATCACGACGCTCGCCTCCTCCAACTGGGTAAGAGTCTCCTCCAAATGCTGTACTAGGGCTAGGATGTCCCCTGCCGAGGAATCCGGTCTTCCCACCAACTCCTTCAGATCGGTCATTTCCGCAGTAGCGTTCTGACTGAGGGCATCTCGCTGTCGTTCGGCGAACTTCACCCGTTTTGGTTTGTTTTTCTGGTTCTGTTGCTGGCCTCTATTTTTATTGTTATCTTGGGTTGGGCAGGTTCAAGTCTGCCGGGGGGGGCGTCCCGGGGGGATCCCCCTCCTCTGCGTTGGTTCCGTTGCGTCCGGCCTCCATGAGTACTGCGTATGTGCGTACGCACTCGTATCAAGGGGAAGCGGAAAGAGGAAAAAAATCTTTTCAGTACGAACCACTGACGACGGCGTCGCTGCGCCGCGGTCAGTAAGGGGTTGTGTGCGAAAGGTTTTTTTTTTTGGAATGCTCCAATACCCTTAAACACGCAACGAGAGAAATCGTACTATGTTATCAAGGACTCCTGTGTTTTGCTTCCTGTAACTAAGCAAGGGGTAGACGCGATAGAGGATGCATGCAAGTAAAAGCGTTGCAGAGAAACTTAAAACTATGGCTTAGTGTCTAATCTTAAACTAACTTATTCCACTACATAAAAACAAGAAAAAAAAAAAAAAAAAAAAAAAAAAAAAAATGCGCAAAAATTCACAAGACTTACCTTTGCGGCGCAGAGTCCGGTGAATCAGAGTTAGGCTAAAAATGAACTCAAGTTTGAGTTTAATACTGATAGTATCAATAATATCAATATACTAATAATACTACTAATAAATCGTTATATGATTATCTGAAAAAAAAACTAAAAAAATAATACACACTCAATTGTGTGTATTCGTATGTGTAAGCTGTGTATGTTTCCTCAGAGTCAGTAACAATAGACAAAATAAAAGTTCACACATGTGTGTGTGAATGTGTGTGTGTGTGTGTCTATGTGACTGTGGTGTGTGACTGTATGTCTATACAGAAACTCCACACAGATGCAATACACCACAATACGAAAATGAAAGCGCCAAAAAATATATAAAAAAGTAAAAAAAAAAGGGACCGTGTATGTGACTGTGTGTGTGACGTATGTCTATAAGAAACTCCACACAGATGCAATACACCACAATAGACAAATGAAACCAAAAAATATATAAAAAAGTAAAAAAAGGGACCTTGCACACGTATGGAATGTGTATGGTCGTGTATGTGACTGTGTGTGTGACTGTATGTCTATACAGAAACTCCACACAGATGCAATACACCACAATAGACAAATGAAAACAAAAAATATATAAAAAGGTAAAAAAGGAACGTTACACACGTATGGAGTGTGTATGGGCGTGTATGTGACTGTGTGTGTGACTGTATGTCTATACAGAAACTCCACACAGATGTAATACACAACAATAGACAAATGAAACCAAAAAATATATAAAAAGGTAAAAAAAGGGACCTTGCACACGTATGGAATGTGTATGGTCGTGTATGTGACTGTGTGTGTGTGTGTGTGTGAGTGTGTGTACAAGAACTACAACTCTCAATACAACACACAGCAACAACAACGAAAATTCAAAAGAAAATCAAAGGGGAACCGTTGCGCACGTATGTAGGCTTGTATGTGACTGTGCGTGTGTGTGTGTGTACAGAACTACAACAACAAACACAGCAGGAACAATTAAAATCAAAAAGGTGTACACGTATGTGTCTGAGTTCGTGTGTGTATGGCTGCGACAACAAACACAAGGTCCCACAAGAAATCCAAAATTCTACCCATATAGCAACAATAATAATAATAATAATAATAATAATAATAATAATAACAATAATAATAATAATAATAATAATAATAATAATAATAATAATAATAATAATAATAATAATAATAATAATAATAATAATAATAATAATAATAATAATAAATAATAAATAATAATATTAATAATCAATAATAATAATAAAATAATAATAATAATAATAATTTTTAATAATAATAATGAATATATATAAATAACAATAACAATAAATAATACCAGAGTAATGAGGGCAAAACAATAAATGTCACCAAGAAACTATTAAGCTTCCCTGAAACGTATGAACTTTAAACCCTTTTCTTTATATTCCTTAACCTGTAAATTGTTGCAATTGCAAGGATGAAATATATGCAAGAAAGGAATATAGTCTAAAGAATAAAGCTAAAATACACGAAATTCACCGAGAAACCACTGAACTTCCTTTTAACATAGAAAAGTTAAGCCCTTTTCTTTATATTCTTTAACATATAAATTGTTGCAATTGCAAGGATGAAATATATGCAAGAAAGGAATATAGTCTAAAGAGAAAGGCTAAAATACACGAAATTCACCGAGAAACCACTGAACTTCCTTTTAACATAGAAAAGTTAAGCCCTTTTCTTTATATTCTTTAACCTATAAATTGTTGCAATTGCAAGGATGAAATATATGCAAGAAAGGAATATAGTCTAAAGAGAAAGGCTAAAATACACGAAATTCACCGAGAAACCACTGAACTTCCTTTTAACATAGAAAAGTTAAGCCCTTTTCTTTATATTCTTTAACATATAAATTGTTGCAATTGCAAGGATAAAATATATGCAAGAAAGGAATATAGTCTAAAGAGAAAGGCTAAAATACACGAAATTCACCGAGAAACCACTGAACTTCCTTTTAACATAGAAAGTTAAGCCCCTCTCTCTTATCTTCCCTAACATTCCTAAATTCTTCCTTATCTGCAAGGTAGCAATAAATATGCAAGAAAGAATATTGACTAGATTGTATAGGCTACACTACACGTGTTTGACCCTGAGACCACTGAACTTGTCCTTTTAATCATAAGTAAAAGTTAAGCCCTTTCTTTAGATTGCTTTAACATTGTATATATATTGTTTGCAAGTTTGGCAGAGGATAAATATTATGCGTGAAGTAAAGGAATATTGAGTACCTAAGTTAAGAGAAAGGCAAAAATACAGGAAATTCCACGCTGAGGTAACCACTGACCTTCCTTTTAACATAGAAAAGTTAAGCCCTTTTCTTTATATTCTTTTAAACATATAATATTGTTGCAATATGGCAAGGATAGAAATATATGCAAGAAGGAATATAGTCTAAAAGAGAAAGGCTAAAATACACGAAATTCACCGAGAAACCACTGAACTTCCTTTTAACATAGAAAAGTTAAGCCCTTTTCTTTATATTCTTTAACATATAAATTGTTGCAATTGCAAGGATAAAATATATGCAAGAAAGGAATATAGTCTAAAGAGAAAGGCTAAAATACACGAAATTCACCGAGAAACCACTGAACTTCCTTTTAACATAGAAAAGTTAAGCCCTTTTCTTTATATTCTTTAACATATAAATTGTTGCAATTGCAAGGATGAAATATATGCAAGAGAGGAATATGGTCTAAAGAAAAAAGCTAAAATACACGAAATTCACCGAGAAACCACTGAACTTCCTTTTAACATAGAAAAGTTAAGCCCTTTTCTTTATATTCTTTAACATATAAATTGTTGCAATTGCAAGGATAAAATATATGCAAGAAAGGAATATAGTCTAAAGAATAAAGCTAAAATACACGAAATTCACCGAGAAACCACTGAACTTCCTTTTAACATAGAAAAGTTAAGCCCTTTTCTTTATATTCTTTAACATATAAATTGTTGCAATTGTAAGGATGAAATATATGCAAGAAAATGGAAATGTAATCAATGGAAGAGGTCTAAAGCACACCTGAGATTACCAACAAACCATCTAACTTCTTTAGGACGCATTGAGAACGCATTCGCAATAATAATAATAATAATAACAATAATAACAATAACAATAACAATAATAACAATAATAATAATAATAATAATAATAATAATAATAGTACTAGTTCTTTGGAAGTCTTGGCAATATTGATTGCGATTGCAAAGATATATTGCTTCAGAATCCGTTTCGCCGAAGGACCACAATGTCCTAATTTCCTTGGGACTTTCCTTCGATAGCTCTTTAATTGCGACTTGAAATTAGTGCAGTTAATCCCACGGAAATTGGACTCCCAAATTCCACATACCAACCCTTCTTTTTGTTTTTGATAATTAAAGGGATGGAAGTGAATTTTTGGCCAATTGAATATAAGATACGTATTGTGATGTGTAACATCAGTAAATACTGATATATATATGCAAGGAGAGAAGTCGATAAACACAGATATATATGCAGAGAGAGATATGATGCGTGACGAGATATAAACACTCATACAACACCACACTCTATTTTGAGATTAGAATGGAAAGATGCCCCCAAAGGGGGCAGAAGACCCCCTTGCCTCGGTTTTAGTTGCATGCCATAACTTCACCGATCCCGGTATGGTGAACCGGAGTCCTTTTAGAGGAGAAATATAGTCGAAGGTGCATGCCAGATAGAAACACAGGTTTGAAAGAAGCGTGAAAATAGATGTTAATATTGTAGGTGTTGCAACAATAAAAAAAAGGATATTGTTAGTCTAAGACAGTCTACGTTGTTTACAGAGAGGGGGTGTGAGTGATTTTACGTTAAAGGGGGTGTTTCGACTCGAATCCCTGTTGCAAATTGCAGAGCCGATCGAGTCTCTATCATCCAACAAACACTCTCACACTCTCTTAATAATAATCTAAGTTGAACGCCCGGGAGAGCACGATATATGTAAATATATATGTTAGGGGAACTAAACTATATATATACAGTCAAGGTAATATCATACGCGAAAAAATGCATTCAACAGTTTACGAAAATATATACATGTTAGTTACTACGAGGAAGGTAGCTAAAGTACGGCACTCTTCTAAACGAGTGTAGACTTCCTGTTGATTGCTTCTAGTAGAATCACAGTAAACAAAAGGAACAAAAGCCAAATTAACACTCACCCTTGAAGACTCTACCGACCCCCTGTCCTCCGTACAAACCTGTCATCGATCTGCTCGTCGACTTTATTCCTCTCTCCCATCCTCCAAACGAGGGATGAGAACCCCGCGATGATTACAATTAAACAAAAGGAGTAACATAAATTTTAACACTATTATCATGCATAAATACTAGAGAAGATACATTAATATTGAAAGTTTCCTGATTCTTTCACTTGAAAATGG
>JABUQX010086724.1:35000-38937 GCA_015478945.1 Trachelipus rathkii
TTGGTCTTTGGGTGTCGCGGGGGTTCTCCGACCATCCCCTCCGGGTAATGAAACGTCCCCCCTCTGTCGCCCGTCGGCTCGAGCCCCCTAAATTCAGTGAAATATTTTGTTTTTTTGAAAATTTTTAAGTTTTTTAGGGGGCTCGAGCCGACGGGGACAGAGGGGGGGACGTTTCAAACCCCGGAGGGGATGGTCGGAAGGAACCCCCGCGACACCCATAGATCAAATAACGCGGGGGTGCCGTAGACCATCCCCGGAGGGGGGGATTAGTCCCCCCCCGTCATCCACCGGGAGGGCCGAGAGACCCGCGGACTCCTGCCAATCTTTTGCGGTTATTACCCTAGGTATTCCTTTTAGTTAAAAAAAAAAAATTTTTAACTTCCAAAAAGAAGGAAAAAAAAAAAAAAAAAGTTAAATCCCATCCTTAGATTTTTCGGCTGATTCCAAATATTAATTTTGTTTTACTGTAGGACCTGCCGTTCTCTGTTACATACTGTGAGCATTAAAAAAAATCTGACCATATATATAATATATATATATATATTATATATTAAATATATATATATATATATATATTATATATATATATATAAAAATATATATATATATATATATATATATATATATATATATATCCATATATATATATATATATATATATATATATATATATATATATATTATATATAAAGTAAGTTTTCTTTTTATAGGACAATACACATTAAAAATAATTTTCCAATTTTTTGACGATTTATTATTATCATGACGTCTCTAATATTGCTTAAGCTTTTCTTCATTTTCAAAAACTATGGTGGAGCACAAAAACAAAAAAAAACAATTCTTTTTAGATTTTATTAATATTATTTATATTATAGTTGAAAATTAAAATAAAGTTTCTCTTTTTTTAGGTTTCATAAATACAGAATGTTAAAATCCAATTTACCACAGGTTTACCAACTTAATGAAGCTTAAATTATTTTGAGAACCACAGTTTACTTAAGGTCCTTATTATTATTATTATTATTATTATTATTATTAACTTATTAATTTTATTATTATTATTATTATTATTATTATTATGTATTATTATTATTCAGGTGAAAATTTGGTTTAAAATCACAACTGATATATCAAAAAACTACCATAGCTTAGTCAGGGAAAAGGAATACATTGGTGGAAATGGTGTTCGGATATTAATGCGGAAATGTATTAAAAAAAACAAAAAAAAAAAAAAAAAAAATCTCAAAAAAACTACAATAGCTACAGCGAAAAGGAATACATTTTTGGAATCCTGGTAAAATTTAGATAAGAAAATGTAAAAAAAAAAATAAAAAAAAAAAAAAATTATTGTTAATAATTATAGTAATAGGATTAGAGAACCTATTTAGAGACCTTTTATTGGTTACTCGTTAAAATAAATAAACTTTCTAAAAAAAATTTTTTGCCTTTTTTTTTAAACTAAAAGGTACCTCCAAGGGTATAACCGCAAATCCGTGGGCAAGGAGGTCGGTCTCTCGGCCTTCCGGGGAACCACGGGGTAGGACTAATTCCCCACCCTCCGGGTCCGGGGAGGGTCTCCGGACCCCCGCTTTTTGGTATTTGGGTGTGTCGCGGGGGTTCCTCCGCCCCTCCCCTACGGGGTATGATAAACGTCCCCCCCTGTGTTCCCCGTCGGCTCGAGCCCCCTACATTGCCGTGTAATACCTTTACAAATAATTTATATATATAATATATTATGCCCCTGCTCCTAAAAAAAAAATTGCCAATATTTTAATTTTATTTATTTATATATTTTTTTTTTACATTTTCCAAACTTAAATTTTACAAGTATTCCAAAAATGTATTCCTTTTCTCTGTAGCTATTGTAGTTTTTGAGATTCTAATTTTTTTTTTTTTTACAGTTTCCGGAATAAAATTTACCAGGATTCCAAACATGTATTCCTTTTCCCTGTAGCTATTTAGTTTTTTTTTTGAGATATGGATCGATGATAATTCTCGTATAGACAAATATATTTATATATATATATATATAATATATATATATATATATATATATATATATATATATATTATATATTTTTTATTTATATTTATAATAATAAATACATTCATATCTAATATATATAAATTTTAATATATATATATATTATATATATATATATATATATATGAATATTATATTATATTGTATTAGGGATCCTTTTCGAAAAGTAGAGAAAAAGGCCGTTTAAAAATACAGGCCTTAGTAAGTCTCTGACTATCCACTTGAACCTTCCCCTCCATAAGGAATTGTGAGCTTATTCAGCTTCTGTCGGAGAAGAGGATCTCCTCCCAACCTTCTACCTATCATCCTATTGCTTTACCCTCTGGTATTGGTATTCTGAGTTTTTTTTTCTAGTCTATCCTATTAGGAAGATTTATAAAAATTATAAATCTTTAAAACTTCTAATCTTATCTCAAATAGCTAGTAGGGATTCCTTGAGAATGTTCGAATGTTGCTCGACTATTGCTAGATTGATGCTCGAATGTTGCTCGACTGTTGCTCGACTGTAGCCCGACTGTTGCTCAACTGTTGCTCAACTGTTGCTCGACTGTTGCTCGACTGTTGCTCAACTGTTGCTCAACTGTTGCTCGACTGTTGCTCAACTGTTGCTCAACTGTTGCTCGACTGTTGCTCAACTGTTGCTCAACTGTTGCTCGACTGTTGCTCAACTGTTGCTCAACTGTTGCTCGACTGTTGCTCAACTGTTGCTCGACTGTTGCTCAACTGTTGCTCGACTGTTGCTCAACTGTTGCTCAACTTGTTGCATCAACTGATGCTCGGACTGTTTGCTTCGACTGTTGCTCAACAGTTGCTCGACTGTTGCCCGACTGTTGCTCAACTGTTGCTCGACTGTTGCTCGACTGTTGCTCGACTGTTGCTCGACTGTTGCTCGACTGTTGCTCGACTGCTGCCACTGTTGCTTCTACTGTTGCACGACAGTTTTGCTCAACTGTTGCTCAACTGTTGCTCGACTGTTGCTCAACTGTTGCTCGACTGTTGCTCAACTGATGCTCGACTTCTCTATAGCTCTTGGTCATTTGATCTTCGTACATTTCCGTGAACCCTTTCGACATAGAAAATCTTTTGATAAAGTTTGTAATGAGCTTTGGTTTCTATTTTCCCTGTTTCGGCATCTATTCTCTCTCTCTCTCTCTCTCTCTCTCTCTCTCTCTCTCTCTCTCTCTCTCTCTCTCTTCTCTCTCCTCTCTCTCTCTCTCTCTCTCTCTCTCTCTCTCTCTCTCTCTCTCTCTCTCTCTCTCATTTCCTTTCAATTTCTCTTTCTATCTCTTCCTTATTTCATCCTCTCTCTCTCTCTCTCTCTCTCTCTCTCTCTCTCTCTCTCTCTCTCTCCTTCTCTTCTATCCTCTCTCCTCTCCTCTCTCTCTCTCCTCTCTCTCTCTCTCAATTTCCTTTCAAATTTCTTCTTTCTATCTTTCCTATTTCATTCTCTCTTCTCTCCTCTCTCTCTCTCTCTCTCTCTCTCCTCTCTCTCTCTCTCTCTCTCTCTCTCTCTCTCTCTCTCTCTCTCTCTCTCTCTCTCTCTCTTCTTTTAAATTTCTCTTTCTATCTCTTCCTTATTTCATCCTCTCTCTCCTCTCTCGCTCTCTCGCTCTCCTCTCTTCCTCTCCTCCTCTCTCCATCTGTCCCCTCTCCTCGTCCCTCTCTCTCTCTCTCTTCTCTCTCTTCCTCTCTCCCCTATTCTTCTCCTCTCTCATTTTTTCCTTTCAATTTTTTCTTCTATTCCTCTTCCTTATTTCATTCCTCTCTCGCCCCTTCTCCTCCCGTCTCCTCCTCTCTTCTCTCTCTCTCTCTCTCTCTCTCTCTCTCTCTCTCTCTCTCTCTCTCTCTCTCTCTCTCTCTCTCTCACTCACTCTCTTCTCTCCTCTCTCTCTC
>JABUQX010086725.1:0-2500 GCA_015478945.1 Trachelipus rathkii
CCCCACACACAGCAAGAGATCACGAACAATTACAGGTTCTAAAAACCACCACTATCCAACACCTCCGTGAAGGAAACAAAACTTCTCCCATTCCAGCATCATCTAGATATGATAGGAACACAATTCTACGCCAGGCCATCATGCCATAACTGAGCCTACAAGGAAGCACCGCTTAACATCCTTTAAAATCCCTCGCCTCTTACGCTCCCTCTACACAGCGAACTCTTAGAACCACATCCCCCCAAAAAAATAATACATATCTGTTCAAAACACATTCATTCACACTTTACACATCAATACCGTCAACCACGCCCACCAATCACGCTCATACTAACCTTTCCATTCCCCGAAATATCCACAGCTGAAACACACTCAACGAGAGATCAAAATCTCACTCTGCTAGATAAGATCCGGACACAACCTCAGATCTACCAGGAATTACAAACATAGGTGTCGACCTCAAGATACTACACCACAGCGTTGTTAGATTGTTTAGTAAGAAAGCTGAATATGTCTGTTGAACGAATCTCCTTTTAAGATGACCCCACTCGCTCTATTAACAGAAACTCTATCGGAATCTCTCAACGAGAGACCTATGGCTTCCACCCGGTGAGGTTCCTGTTTCTGAAATGACATGGGCCCCCAAAATAAGGGAGCCCAGGGGTAATTCATTATATTATATTATATAGTATATTATAGTATCATATATATATAATATATATATATATATATAATATATATATATATATATATATATATATATATAAAATATACAAAAGTAAACAATATCCAAATTTCAATTAAATATTTAGAAATTTGTTGTGAAAATAAAATCTAGAGGCCTTGTAAAAAGTTAATCAATAATCTGAACGCTTTTATTATTATTATTATTATTTTTATTATTATTATATAATTATTATATATTGATTATTATTATTATTAGTATATTATTATTATTATTATATTATTTTATTATTATTGTTATTATTATTATTTAGAATAAAAGTAAATCAGTAAATAAGAATATAAGAAAGATAAGAATCAATAATGTGTTTAAAAATAAAAAAGAAGAGAAAAACCCTTGAAAAAAAAGAGAAAGAATCTCAGTCTTTATTATTTTTATTATTATTATTATTATATGTATTATTATATTATTATTATTATTATTATTATATTATTATTATTAATTAGAGTTTTAATCAATACATATTAATTATTAATAATTAGCAGTACAACAACTATATTCATCGTTCTGATCATGGTAGTTTCATCCAATACAATTATATTGTTAAGTAATTCAGTTATTATTATTATTATTATTATTATTATTATTATTATTATTATTATTATTATTATTATTATTATTATTATTATTATTATTATTATTATTATTATTATTATTATTATTATTTATTATATTAATTATTATTGATTATTATTATATTATTATTATATTTATTATTATTATATGATTATTATCATTATCAATTAATTATTATTAAATATGAGTATATTGTCATTACCTAGCGTTCGAATATCTTTTTTCATTCTCGTCTGCCTTCATCCTATTTTTTTCGTGCTGTTCTCAATTCTCTCTCTTTAAGAATCCAAGTCGGCGGCCCACCTCAGGGAATACGTTAGTAAGAGATTGGCTGGGGTTACTTTCCTTTTGATTTTGTTTTTGTTTTTTGTTTTTTGCCCCTCCTTGAAAAGATCCCTGCCAGTATAAAAAAAATCTCAGGTTTTTCTTTTAATTCTGCAGTCTCTTAATAACTTTAATAACTCTTCTTCCTCATTCTGCAGCTTCTTAATAACTCAAGTCTTCCTTCTCATTCTGCAACCTCTTAATAACTTAAACTTAAAAGGTCCCTGCCAGTATAAAACAAATCTCAGGTTTTTTCCTTTTAATTCTGCAGCCTCTTAATAACTTTAATAACTCTTCTTCCTCATTCTGCAGCCTCTTAATAATTCAAGTCTTACTTCTCATTCTGCAACCTCTTAATAATTTACGTCTTCCTTTTCATTTTGCAGATAACTCGCAAATCTTTCATTTCATTTTCATTTTAATTCCTTTTTCCATTTTCGAGGAGTTTTTACACTCGCTCAGAATAATCGGTACAAATATGTATTCAAAGTTCAAACGTTTTCATTCACAGTCCACACCATCATAAACTCTAAAAAATCTAATGATTTTGCCGAGTTTATTTTCCAGATACTTAACAACTCTGTCAACGACAGTAAAATATAATATTAGGCGCTTATTAGCTAATAATTATATCACTTAACGTTCGCTGTTATTTTTTTTTATAAATTTTCGTCGTTGTACATCATATTAATTTTCATGATTATATCATTCGCTATTATTGCATTTACTTATTTTATAAAGTAATTTACTTGTTAAACATACCGGTTTATATCATACACTCAGCATTTTCCTTTTATAATGAAAATAAATCTTATTAAAATATGTGATTAAAATATAAACCATATGAAATATGGT
>JABUQX010086725.1:7500-10000 GCA_015478945.1 Trachelipus rathkii
CATTAAATATTGACGTAGAAGACTGAGACAATTGGAGACAGGGTAGATGGAAGTCTGGAGAGTCCAGCAGACGCGAGTGAGGGTCGGATTCGGATTTGGCTTCGGAGTCCTGAGACCCCCCCCTCCGGGGGGGGGTCGCCATTTGAAAAAGAAGAAGAAATGCATGGAATGCAAAACAGAGGAAAAAGAAAGGAAGAAGAAGAAAGGAAGAAGAAGAAAGGAAGAAGAATGAGGAAGGAGGAGTCTAAGGAGTAGGCACAGACACAGGTGTAGGAGCCGGTGCGGTGCCAAGTTAATAAACATTCGTATAACAACAATATTGGTGTCTTTATATATGTTATTGGATCTGTAGATTTCGAAAATAATGGTTTCAGAACCATCAAGAAAAAAAAAAAATAAATAAATAAATAAAATTTCCTATTCTTTTTGTTTATAACTTACAAATTTACGTTTTTTCAACATACCCCTAAATCAGTTAATCAGTGTAAAATCAATCACCGCCATCCAGCCACCATCCCTCCACCCTCCTGGCCATCCATGATCTATTGATCTATTGATTCAAGTCACATTTCGAGTATCATTTTGGCTAAACATAACATAAAATCAAGTTCTTTATACAAAGATCAATCAATATATGCTGACGTAACAAAGTTTTCACATTAATAAAGCTTACTTAGCATCATCTGAACTATGAATATAATACACAACGACAAACCTAACACATCTTAAACAGGAATAAATGGTTAACGTTAACAAGTTTCACACTACTACCAAGTAACGTATCTAACATAACATCAAAGAACGTAACTATTCACTACTTTTTCCAAACATTGCTCTAACATAGGATGTTAATTCATTAACATGGGTAATCCAGTTAACAAAAATTTACTATACCTTGTGAATTATCATACAGACCTGCGAAAAGTATGCTAACGTAGCAAACGTTTTCATATTAATAAAGGTCAACATAACATTAACCAGAACATAAGAATATAATAACAACGAAACAAAAAAAAAAAACCATGACACAATTTAAAGTAAGAATAAACTGCCTAACTTAACAAAGATCCCACAACTTATCACCAGTAGAAGTAACCAACAATGCGTGCAAAGCGTAACCTTCATACTTTATCAAAACATATATCAACTTGACAATTTGAATTTTACATAACATAGTAAATTTAACAAAAATATAAGGCTATAACCTTACCTAACCAGCAATAATACCTAATGGGTAAAGCAACAAGTAAAGTTTTTTACTCTCTGTAAAGCTAAACCTATGAACATAATGTACTTAACACACAACAAACCAGACGAATAAAACAGCTATCATGTAACAACTTAGTCCAATAAAGCGAACATAATCGGAAGTAAACACATTTTCATTTTATTAACATATAATTTCATTGAAAAGAGCGTTATATAAATACATAAAAAATATGGATCTTTATTTGAAATATATTAATTCATCTATTCAGAGAACATAGGATTCAACATAACTTGGTACGTTCTATAGTATCTCTCTAAAGATTCAACACCCTTTGAAAGAATGTAAGTATAAAGGCCTTCAGCAACACTAAACCATTTTCGGCATATTTTGATTGCAGCAGCACCTCATTTCTCTCATACAAGAGAGAAGTAAACATCCAAGCTGATAGTTTATTAACGCATTCCTGGTATAGCTGCATTTATACGGGAAACCAACGATGTTTCGGTGTAATATATCATAGATTACACATGTGCTATATGTATTTATGTCGCTCAAGTAATGTCCAACATCGTTAAGGTGTGATTTAATTGTCGTTTTTTATTTAAGCAATGCTGTAATATTTTCAGGTGTTCGAAAGCAGTGAAACCTATACATGTGCGATAGAAGGTCACACAATCGATGAGTTTCCAGTAGTGCGTACAAATCAAGGGTTAATATTGTCGCACAACCGAGAACACATACGTCTATTCTAATTAGATACCACATACGTTGTCTTTCCCAGTTAGATATTTCACTAAGCGCGAACTTTCGGATAAAACACTTATCCTCTTACCCCCATGTGTTAGCTGCGATTCGATAATCCTTATTGAATCCATCAGCCACAAACGAATAAGGTCTTATTCTTTTCCTGATCCTCGGCAGAATACAAGCAACGGTAAAGCCGCCATTTGCGTTACTGATAAATATACACATGACACATCGTTGGAATAACGAGCTCCTCGTGAAAGATATCAACAACAGGTGTAGAAGATGCGAGGAGATGTCATCGTACCAGTAAAGCGAAAAAATGTCCTACTGACGGAAATCGTATGCGTAAACAACCGTATAGGTAAATGAGATTCTATTTTCTTTCAACCGATCAGAAGAAAGTAAACAAGACTACAACGCACGAACGAACCATAATCAGTTTCAAAAGGGGTATATATTCTCGTTAGACAACAACAAACAACAACAACAAACAACAGGGTATGTTAAAAAACCCTCCTTCCTACATTCCTTCTTCCTTTCTTC
>JABUQX010086725.1:25000-29210 GCA_015478945.1 Trachelipus rathkii
GTTTTCGAATAGTGGTTTCGTTTTACAATAACCATTATCACTAACCACACAGTCATTTTTCTCGATATTGGAAATCCCGCAAATTTTTAACATATTCCTCGTTCTGTCAGGCAACTTCAGAATTGTCCTAACGTCCACGGAAACATTTTGTAATATCCCCAAACGAAATTTTGGCCACAATTTGGTGACTTTACCCACAAGCACAATATCACTATTTTCAATATTTTCCACAATATTATTATTATTATTATTATTATTATTATTATTATTATTATTATTATTATTATTATTATTATTATTATTATAAGAGTATACATTTGAAATAATACATATGAAAATTATTACTGATATCTTCATTATGAAATAATCACTGAAATTTCAACAGTTATATCTAATACCAATTTAAAATTGTATTTATCATTTATTTAAATACAAATATTAATAATATTAATATGAAGTTGTATTTACTATTAATTTTCTACATTTTTATCTTAATTAAAAATGTATCTTGAAAATGAAATACATTTAAATTATGTTTTTTGATCTAAAATAATTTTTCCAATGTCAATTGTATTTAATTACAATTTAAATTACATTTAATTTGTATCTAATTTAATACCTTTTAATTTTAGATTGCATTATAAATTGTATTTAATTTTACTATGGTGCATTATATTTTTGCATAATTTTGTATTTAATAATTATCACACACATTCACTTGTATCTTATAATTTATAATACAAATCTTGTATTTAAATTTTTTTCCCCGCCTTTTTTTGTAGTAAAAATTAATGTCAATATTTTATAGAGTATTTAACCAAAATAAATCATATTTTCAAAAATAATTTTTTTATATATCTGGAATAATTTTTCATAAAAATATATATATATATATATATATATATATATATATATATATATATATATATATATATATATATATATATATATATATATATATATATATATATATATATATATATATATATATATATATATATATATATATATATATATATATATATATATATATATATATATCCATATGTTCATAAATATATATATATATATATATATATATATATATATATGAAGAATGCACAATCACAAAGAAGAATTATGACATCATCCATCATTGTTCAGTAAACACAAAGAAAAATTACAACACCATCCATCATTGCTCAATGAATACAAAGAAGAATTAGAACAACATCCATCATTGGCCCGATCGCCCGAATCGTATTTACATTCGCCAAACGTATAAAAAAGGTAAAGAGTTGGAACGCCCAGATATGAGGACAAAAACTTTTTTTTTTTTTTTTTTGGTACTTGTTTCCGTATAAATAAAACCTTTATTCAATTCCTAATAAGAAATCTGTTTCAATATATATATATATATATATATATATATATATATATATATATATATATATATATATATATATATATATATATATACTCTATTTATGTTCCTATGATATCTTTGTATATATATATTTATATATATATATATATATATATATATATATATATATATATATATATATATGTGTGTGTGTGGTGTGTGTGCATGTGCGTGTGCGTGTCACATGTGAGACTTGGACCCTATACGTGAGAACAATACAAAAGTCAAGAATAACACATAGATATGCAGAGAGATACATACTTGGAATAATACGAGGAAAGAAAAAGGTACGACGAATTGATAAAGATCACAAAAATATTCACCATATAAAAAAGTCAGATTCAAAAAAAGCAGGAATGGTGATTGACAGGTAGGTCCCGAGTGACGATAGACGAACAAAGCATAGGCCTATATTAAATTGTGTTATAAATAAATCTGAAATATCATGGAAAACGACCGTGTGTAATAAGGTGGACAGTTGAAATTAGAACATCTTCCAGAGTATAAGCTTTGGTAAACAACTTTGGTAAACAACTAAATAAATATATATATATATATATATATATATATATATATATATATATATATATATATATATATATATATATATATATATATATATATATATATATATATATATATATATATATATATATATATATATATATATATATATATATATATATATATATATATATAACTATATATATATATATATATATATATATATATATATATATATATAATAAATAAAAATTCTTTTTATAACAAACACTTAAAAAATTAGTTAATTTTCTGTTTTGTATTTGATATGCAAGTATTACAGTAAGATAATTTCCAATTCTAAATAAATCAATCAGAAAGGAAAAGAATATATTCTTTATTTTCAGAATAGTCTTTGGGAAAGCACAGTAACTCTACTGTTATATTAAACATCATTCTATAGTTTAGGTATTAAGCTTTATTCGTCCTCAACTATCAACAATTTAGTAGTAACTGTTAAAATATATTTGTAAAGTTTTGCGTCACATAATATTATCCCAAAGAACACCTACCACTAAAGCGTTACTTCCATTTTTGTCACATGCCATGCACACACACTCACATACGCACAACATTTCAAGGATAAGATGGAAATAATGTAAGTATGTAAGCAACGTGTAATTAGTTTATTTTATTTTGTGTTAATAACTAATTGGTAAAGATTAACAAAATAAATTCAAATGTTTTTAAAAAAGTATTTTCCCTTCAATTTTCTATACATTCAATGCATTTTAGTTCATAGATAATCACCGATCAACAACAATTTTCTGGTATAATGTTTTTCAACGGCTTTAAAGTAGTTCTGGGGTGCTGATTCCAAATCTGTCATCGGTGTTTGTCTATCACATCAGGTTTTTGAGATATCACATATTGCAGTTTCAAATAAACAGCAAATTTATTATCATTTTTGAAGAGCTGAACAGACTTACAGACAAGAATAAGGTAAGATACAATATACAATAATCGTGAAAAATACATTTAATGATCCATTTACACAAAGTTATGATAGTGAATGCATATAAATGTGAGTGAATGTTTATTAACATATTAGAATTGACATGTGAAATTAAGGAAGATCTGCACAGAAATGTAAATTGACAATAGTGATGTTACATTTTCATAAACGACCTTTTCTTTGACGATCTCCGATGCACAGCTTGTGGAATATCTCTCCTCAAGGACCAGAAGTAATCTGCCATCATATTGATGTCCCATCAGCCTTGGTAGCGTTTATCCATAACTTTAATGTCTTGATGATAGCGTTCACCTTGCTCTTCGCTCACGTAACCCAAGTTCTCTGGATAATCGTCCAATTAAGTGACTATGTAAGTAGTGAACTTTAATGCTCATTTTACATCCAAGTGCTTGGAAACTTAAGAACAGCTCCTCGACAATCTCTCGGTAGTTGTCAGCTTTCCTGTTCCCAAGGAAATTCCGTACCACATCAGAGAATGCATTCCAAGTCCTAGCTTCTGCCGCAGTCATTGTTGTAACAAAGAGTAGATCCCGGATGAGTTTTCTTATTTGAGGGCCTTCAAATATTCCTGCCTTTTTTTTTTCTCAGCACTGGAACTTGGACAGATTGAAAAAATATAGCTGAAGCAGTCTCCAGTGTGATCAAGAGCTTTGACGAATTGCTTCATTAACCCAAGTTTTATGTGCAGTGGGGAAATACACTTTTATTCCTACCAATCAGAGGCTCATTCTTGATGTTCTTGTCACCAGGCGTCAAACTGATTCTTGGTGGCCAAGTCTTTGTCACCCAGTGTTCTAATGCATCCCTACTGACCCAGTAGCACAGGAAACAAGGGTATTTAGTGTGACCTCTTTGAAATAAACAAGTTGACCGTCTGAACGGAAGTACTTTCGCAGTGCTGCTTCTCTGTTACGACAAAAGGAGACTAGTGCCAGGTCTGAGAATTCCTTTCTCTTTCAGCCTGAAAGCCAACAATTCGGCAGACTGCTTTGGCAAATATAAATCTCTTACCAGATCATTCAATTCTGGCTAACTAAACATAACAATTGTATCAGAATCTGCAACAGATGGCGTATATTTGGTCAGAGCATCATCCTCATCATCTGTAGAAGAAGGTAAACTGATATTTTCAACATCAATCTCCGGTAGCTCAGTAAATACAGGCACAGGTATTTCCTCGCAGTGTTCAACTGGTCGTCTGGCAGATGGGATATTTGGGTATTGTAAGTAGTGTTTGTTTGTCTTATTGAAACCTTTTACATTAACAAGGCAGAAGTAGCAGTCAT
>JABUQX010086726.1:0-25000 GCA_015478945.1 Trachelipus rathkii
AGAGGTACGAGTCATATATAATACGTTGTATTAGAATAGTCGTAGTTAATTTTAGAAATTTGTTCGTCAGGTAATATTTTTTATTCTGTGTACATTATAACTTATAAAATTAAATATTATTAGTGTAGGTGGTATAATAAAATTTAACAAATCATAATAACAAAACGCTAATAAGATACGTTTATATTTAGTTTATTAATTTAGTTAAATTTTAAATATTAGGTCGAGTATATCTATATGAACTAATTTATATATGAACTCTTTATATTAAGATATATTACTTGGTAAGGATCAATAAACCAAAATTATGGTTATAAATACAAATAACAACTATTTGGTAATATATATGACATACACTTTCCACTATTATCTTATATTTGAT
Source organism: Trachelipus rathkii (assembly GCA_015478945.1). Taxonomy (NCBI): domain Eukaryota; kingdom Metazoa; phylum Arthropoda; class Malacostraca; order Isopoda; family Trachelipodidae; genus Trachelipus; species Trachelipus rathkii. Next base: position 383 of record JABUQX010086726.1, read on the forward strand.
AATTAATATTATTTTTATTATATTTGTCATATTGTATAGATATATTCGAAATTAAAGAGAATATATGGGATTAACTTCTTAATAAACAAATTTATAAGAAATGAAAATTTGGAAGATTTAGACAAAAAGATATTTTTGATTTTTTAGGCACGGCAATGAATCTTTGCACTAATTATTATGTATAAATTTACATATTAGTCTTATGGAGTACTAATTCTTACATATTGACATATTAGTGAATAATTTAAATTTATATGATATGTTTATTAAAAATCAAATAAAAGTAATTATTTAAATAATATAAGTAAAAAAAAAATTTCATATTTTAGATAAGTAACTTCATATACTGATTGATCAATAATTATATTATCTTTAATTATTTTTATATACTGATATATATCTAGCGCCCTAACACTCGTTCTGTAGAGCGATAAAATTGACAATTAAATTATAAAATAAATGCTTTTTATTCATAATGAATAATAGATTATTTATGCGTTTTTATATACTTTGTTTTGAATTATCAATTCAACAATGTATATAACAACAAGTGCAAACAACTATTTATGAAGTGATTCTTTTTTATATGTAAAGAGAGAAGCAATGGCCATCGTCTGGAGTATGGCATGACTCAATATTTTATACTTATGAAAGAAGATAGTAGATACAGATTAAATACCATTCATACTCATAATTAATCCAAAAAATGATGAAATATTACTTAAGTAATATTAAAAATATGATTTAAATATGTAATGACAAAAAGCTTACAATAATAATAATAGCAATTCAGTAATAATAAAAATAAGATAATCAACTTTTTAATAATAATATATGAAAAATTATTATATCTATGAAACAAATATTAAAGTAAGAAAATACATAGATTGTCAGGAAATAATATCTCAATTAAATAATAATCATAACTATATTATTATTGTTATAAAAAATAGATAATTATATTTTTTTATATATCAATATATAAATAATAATTAATAATATTTTGTTTTATATACAAATGCTATAATAGGGAAAAAAATTATTTCATCCACTTACTTACTCCAGTGAAATTTATAACTCATAACTATTTGAAATACTGAAATCCTATATAAGAATAAAATGAGAATAAAAAATAAGAGAGAAAGTATAAACAGAAGCACTATGATATGAGAAGGAGTTTAATCCGATATTATTTAGATTAAAAATATAACAGCGAAGCGAACTTTAACCATGCATCATTTATTGAGGTGAAGCATAGAGAGAGTATGAAAGAAAGTGATTTAAGTAGAAGTAAGGCAGACGAATAGAAAGAAGGAAGAGAGTCAGCTATCGTCATTACAATATCATGTATTAACTTTGAATATTATACGAGATGAACATATGAACATAAAATTAGTATAAAAATAGAAACGAAGACATGAAGAAGATAGGAGATAAGAACACGGTAAAGAATTGAAGAGTTATAAGATATATAATAAGAGGAAGATTTAAATATAGACGCTAATAAGAAGATAAATAAAAAGAAATAGGATTTTGGAGATGATATATATAAAGATAAATTATGATAAAGACTTCAAATCATCTTGAGAATTAATAATGGTGGACATTTTGAATGTTTGTAACACTGCTCGTACAGTGATTGGGTTTATTGCTGATTTGGTATTAAAATTCTAGTATGAGGTTGGCGGCTTGTGAATCGCTTCCTGATAAAATTATCTTCCATTTGCTTAATACTCTTCTATCTAATATATTCTAAGATCAATTTCACCTCATCTAATATAATATATATATATATATATAATCTATCTCGTCTATAATCTATATACTCTTCTCCGTTATATATCTCTTATTCTTTATCTCTTTATATATCAATTATATTCATATATATCTTTCTGGCTTAGCTTTATTCTGCCTACTTCGATCCTCTCTTCCATGAATTTGGGGTTTGTTACTCATACCGCAGTTAAGCTCGTCTTTTTTTTGTGGAGCGGAAACTTGTCGTACTCGGTGTAAGTTCTACAATGGAATTCTCTATATACTCCACGTCCTCAATTTAAGTTATTTATCTAACGTTCATCAGGTAGGAGGGATAGATGTTACCAGCAAAGAATTTCCATTTGGAAAATTTTTCTGGACAGAGTTGAACATGGATTACCTGAAATATGACACGATTAATATAATAGTTGGACTTAGTAAATATAGCTTAGGCAAAGATCTATGAAAAGAGTGTGATTTGTATGTAAAAAATGATTTGAATTAGACAATAGATTCGAATAATGAATCTAATACTTTAGAAGGTGATGTTCTTTGCAGTAATTTACTGTGTAGATATGTTTATAGATTATTCTATTTAACTTAATACAAAACTCTACGAATAATATATCGCCGCCTCATCGCAAATACCGATTGGCTGCAATTTTGATAAAGAATTATTATTATGGATTAGTAATAATAATAATACATGGTGTCCATATAGATTATTACGATGACACTAAGCTATTACCGAGAGATAAGAGTCAATTAATACATCAAATCTAATTAGTACTCTTACCGTTCTTTCATTCTCTACTTTTATTACTTCTTCATATCTTCGTGTGGTGACACACCTCATCATTATTCACTTCATCTTGTTTTGTATTGTCTTTGTTTCTTAGCCATAGTTTAAGCAGAGCGAATTAGCAATTCGACTGCCATAAAGGGAATGTAGAGAGTCAATGGGTAATTAGGTAAGTGTCGTAAACGTAATTCATATATATGATTGTTTTATTCCTTTAATAAGATATATGCTTTGCTAAGTAAATTGACGTCAAAAAATCATTCACCAGAGTTTAGAACGAACGAATATTATTAATCTAAATAAGATAATAATTTTAAAAAAATTATTGCAAACAATATTCCATTCTTGTTATTATTGATTTAATTAAAAATACAAGGTTACAAACATAATACATAAATATATTGGTTCAATAAAAAAAGAAGAGAAAGTAGCTAACTTGATCTCAAATGCAGAATGAACAAGGAAATATTTATATTATGACAAGTTTAGACGTAGAAATAACGAATCTTACATTCTTTTCATAGATTTTTTAATTGTTTGCTTATAAATTTAGGTAACTGCTTGACAATCCAAAAAAAAAAAAGGAAATACTAATGTATGTATATTTTATTAAACAATATACTTTGGTTAATAATATCGGTTGTTACTACATCACAAAATAGGAGAATCTATATACATGATAATTTCTGTAAAAGCACCTTAAGTTAAAAATCATTCAAATCTGACTTTCTGTTTGTAAAGGCCTTTTGAAAAATGTTTCTAACAACACTTCTAACAATCAGACGAACATTTAGGTTAGAACAAGTTTTTATTGTATATTATATATTTCAATTAGATATAATTATTATTATTGAATTCTTCTTCTTCGATATAGAAGTAAAAGAAAGAATAAAGCTCACCCTTTTGAAAAAACAAATATCATACCATAAATCTCTTAGTTATTTACACCCCTCTCGCTTCATATAATAACTATATGAAAATAATAAAAACTATTAGTATATTTATTCTGAAGAAATAATGGTATGATTAAGTTTTATATATAATGTTTTCTAGAGTCTTCACTGTTATTTATGTTTATTTATCTCGCCTCTCTTCGCTCTTCACTTCTTCTGCTCATATCTCTATTATCACTCTATCTTTTCATATACATCAATCTTATATACTTTCCTTCTATATCTATTACTATATCTATATACCTCTATCTATCAATCTATCTATATAGCGGGTTTATTAGTAACTATTATTTAACTATTTATGTATATAACTGATACTTAATTATTATATATATATATTATACTATATTATATATGTAGTATATCATCTCATACTTACTCTACTATATCCATATCATATATACATAGTATATCCTTCTTATAACTACTATATATATTTACTAAAATTCTATTACGTATATATATATTATTATTATCCTAATTCTATATTATATACTCATATATTATATTCATCTATTACTCAATTCCTTACTCTATCTCCTTAATAAAGGACATGTTTTCGTCGTTTTCTAGAGTGTAGAGAACGTTATTATATATAAATATACGTATATATCCTTCTAAAATATTGTTACTAGATGATTATATTACAGTAGTATTACATCAGCTTAATCACTAATCTAATATATCATCTCATATAATATTTATATTCAAAATATTTACTATATTATCAATTATCATATTTATTACTACATATATCTATATAATTATCTCTATATTACAATATATTAATAATATCTAATTTCCAAAGCTTATTCAGTCGCTAGCATCTTAAGTTGTTATAAGCTCCTCTCAAATAATAGGACAGGACTGAATTATATAAACACACAATGATTATTTATATATATATTAATAACGAGATCAGCTTCTGTATTGTGAAGGGCGTAATCTCGATCCGTGCTGGATCCTCTGTCGAACGCGGTAAATGGAAGATCGCAAAGCTACCGCACTTCATATATAAGTATATAATATAACTAGTATATATAAATTATATATATTCTCTCTCATATTGACTATATAATAATTACTATCTATTACTCGTATTCATCTATATCTCTACTATAATATAAGTAATAATATATATTGATATATATATAACTATAAATCACTACTACTATATCTTAAGTTCAAATAAACTGGAGAAAAGGTAGCTCTCTAAATTTATTAATATAGGGAGAGGTGTTCCTATGTATTCTATTCACATCTTGGTCAATTAGCTTTGCATGAAATGAAAATATTAAATTCTCTAAATTATTATTTATTAGATTGTTTATATTTTAAATTGGTAAGTAAACTCAATTAAAATGTAAATTTTTCCTAAAATATTACTAAAAGTGAAGTCGCACAAATCGAATTTTTACAAAAAATTTAAGAACATCTAATTCCCCCCCCCCCCCTTCGAGATCAGAATTACAAATTAACATCTCACACTTTCCACTTTACTAATTTTCAATCCATGACCGTTGCATTTCTTCCTGAAATAAAATTGGAATTCCAACATTAAGTCTGCTTCAATAGTCTCGTTTCCGTTCCTACATCGTCCTGCCAAATTTGTTAAAATAATCAGAGGTATTTACATAATTCACATTACAAATTTTTCCTAAATTTTCTCTTGTGAGTGTCCCTTACTTTTAAAATTGGAGTAGAGTATCGAGGATTAATTCAATGTCCTGTCAGACTTCGATGGTGGCCAAGGAAGAATTTGTTGATTCCGTTTTTAAGTTATAGTCATGTTGCTCCGTTCTTCTCTTAAAGTCTATGGTTTCCCCTATGTAACATTTCTAACATCCAGAGCAGCTAATTTTATATATACAAGCTTGTTGGGTATTGTTATTAGTGTTATGTTTTGAGAAAACAATGGAGCGAATGGTTTTATACTGTTTAGTATATCAATTTGAATATTGTTTGGAAGATACTAACGCGACAGTTTGCAGAAGGTTCAGTCGGAAAAACTAACATATTTTCTTTTATAAATTTTGATTTTGATTTTGAGAGCATTAAAAATATGTAGCCCTGAATTTCTTGGCAATGAAATACTAACTATAAGAAATCAGTTTTAGCATCTGGGGCTACCTCAATTTTGCCCTTAAATCCCTCAAGAGTTAATCTAAACCCAAGAAATACTATATAATTATTATTATATTTAATTTCAAAAGAAAGATATATTTAGTGCTCGTCTCTTACGAGACAGCTTCATTACAGATCCGAGTATATTAGTCAGGCCGAATCTGAACTTGAATCTCCATTTAATATTTAGTCACCTGTTCCCTTCAACATGAGAAATGATCGAATTATTTGCACTATTATTATCTACAGTTGCTATAACACTGGATTAACCTCGACTATATACCAGAGCATAAATGGCAGCACGTGACTTATGTGTGTTATGCTCATTCTATCCGGCAATTTTCCTGATTATCTTCCGTCCCCTGTGTGTTGTATGTTGTGCTCATTCTCCTTTACCGATTTTTGCCTCAATTTAAGCTGCAACCTAAACGCTAATTAAACCACCATTATTAGCCTTCGAATGTAACAGTTCATCTCTTCTCTCTCGCTATATAATAAAGCTCTCTTCTCTATTATACTTTATCATACTTCTCTCTTCTCGCCAATCTCTTCTATTCGCATTCTACTGTTCAGTACTCCTCTGCGTTCTTCTCTCTCTCTCTCGCTCTCTCTTCTCTTCTTCGCCCATCTCTTGCGTTCTAGCACTTTAAAACACTACTATTCTAAGTAATGTTACCTATTAATTCACGTCAGAATTTTATTGCATCTGTAACTACCTAATACTTCTAATTTCTCTCACCTAGTCAACCGGGGTCTCTCGTTCTTCTCCATATTTGTCGATCTTTTAAGATTCCATCTTGGTCTTAATGTACTCTCCACCAATTCCCTACCATATGCCTATCTGTTCCCTCGTATGGCGCAGTGGAAGGGTGTGATGGAATCATGTAATCTTCACACGTATCTTTTATAAATATCATGGTGTTTCTATAATGCGTATTTACGATTATGATATACCCGCGATCTAAACGTTATACAACGAACATATTTACGTACCTTACCAGTGAAACATCGATATGATATCCAGCGAAACTCTATAAATACCAATAATTATAAATCATTCATAAATTTATGATACATCTGGATTCATCATCAATTATTTACCACGCGATAACAATATAATTCCATATTCACCATTTGGGTCATGACACTCATAATATCCAACTTTTACTAACGCAGTATTAAAACCAAGAATTAATAATAGAAAATTTCGCCTTGTCCAAGTTTCACCAATGAATTAAAATGATACAATTTCTTATGAACCAATATATTTCATCGAATAGTATTATATATATAAATATATATATATATATATATATATATAATTATATATATATATATATATATATATAGTATATATATTATTTAATTATATATAATATATTACATATATATAGTATAATTATTATAAATACTTATATAATATATAGTATATATATATATATATAATAGTATATATATATATATATATATATATATTAATATATATATAATATTATATATATTATTAATAATATATTAAAAATAGATTAATATATTAATATATATATATAGATCATTATGAATATATATAGTTATATATATATTATATATATTAATTATATATATATATAATTATAATAATAATTATATATATCATATAATATATATAATTGAATAATTAAAAGCAGTCATGAAGGAAAGCTTTTATCTTGCCGGGATAGGATATCTATACCGGTTAGGAATTACTTATCCATAATAAATATATCCAGAATTAGTGAGTCTTTATTTTTTTTTTTTTTTCAAATAAATATATCTACAGAGAATCCGGCCATAGTTGAGATCTTTGGTGAAGAGTAACGAGTAATAATCTGGCTATTTCTTAAGGGACAGTGCAGAATGAGAATACCAATTGCCTATGGAAAATTTTAGTTTATTCAAACTTTTCTATAATGACTTGATAATAAACTGTCTTACACTATATAAGTTTGTATATTTGTGATGCATTATAATTATTACTAATACTGAAGAAGACATGAGAGAGTAGTATCTCTCACCACACTAGCCAATTATGTGATATATAACAGTTGTAAATTATGAGGTCTATGCGCTGTCAAGACACATCTTGAGTGTTAACCCAAATTAGAGAAAAGTCATTCAGCTGGAGGTCAAACACTTAATTTAACTTTACACCGAATCGATGACGAAAATATATTCTCCCCGGAGGGCCTCAAACCATAAGGGGTGTTTACACAGAACACAAACCAAAGAGGCTTATAAACTCTAATTTTGTAATCTTTATTATTCCAGTAAGAACTGAGAAACTACTTCAATTGATTTTAATTTTATTTATTTGAATCTCTCACAATATTACATTTCTCTTTCACCTCAGTTTATCCTTAACAAGTATGATCATAGCAGTAGGAGTGTATAGGGCTGGTTATTTCATTCTCCGTCATTTCCATCATTTCTATTATAAATATGCGCGTGATAAATCATTTTTTAATCGTGTTTTCTTTTTAATGATGAAACTTTTTAAAACATTTAAAATTTTATTTAACTTAAAAATTTATTATTCTATTTATTTTTTATGGGTATTTATTTAAATAAATAATATTATTATTTATTTATTTATTTTTATGATTTTTTTTTATTTTTATTTTTTATTTATTTATATCATACTTTATTATATATATATATATTAAGTATATTATATATAATTTTTATTTAAATAATATTTATATATTATTAGATTCTATATATTATATTAAATATTTATTTTATTTATATTTTATGTATATTTAGTTTATTTTATTTTGGATTTTTATATATAATATTTATTCATTTAATTTAATATGTGGAAGTATTAATATTAAAATATTTATTTATTTATTCATTTTATTTATTTATTTATTATTTTATATTAATATTAATTATATACTATCCTATCTTAGTGTGACTATATATTATTTTAAAACTGCAAGATAGATATATATTTGTTTAATAATATATTGATTAAATTAATATAATATTATTTACAATTATTAATTATTTTATTTTTACTTTAACTTTTTACTATATTATAAATACAGTATATTAAGATATTAAATCATACTTTTTTGTATTTAGTGTGATTCTTGTTATTATACCCAATTTTTATTAATTAATACGATACTGATTTGATTCGGTATTATACGTTCTGATAATCATTAATATAAGGGGGAGTGGGGAAATATATAGTCATTTAATATAATTATTCATAATTACATGTTCTGTTGCATGAATATAGCTCTATATTAATTCACATATTATTATTATTCTATTATATTTAATTTAATATCATTTGTAGTATGTGAATACTATAACTTTACTCTCATTCATATGATATATATATTAAAGTCTCATATATTAATTTATTATGAGTCAATTAAATTATATTATAGTGATGCTACTTATAACCCAAAGGGTCTACTTTCTCTAAATATTTTGATTTTCTCTGTATAATTTACAAAACTTATTATTATTTTGTTTATACTTTATGCAATTCTAGCTTATGAATGTCTCTATTATGATTTATATATCATGAAAATCTTATTTTCTTATGATTTATGTTATTAATTATTTACTAATTAAATACTATAGTTCACCCTATAAAAGTGGCTTTCTTAAATAATTATTATTTATTTTATGGGTAACTTTTTTTAATATAATATAATGTAGCATATATTATTATTATTAACTCATTTGAAATTGTAGTTATATCTTTCAAACTTACTTTAATAAATTAATTCACTAATATCCTTTTTATAAATTTCTCGATTTATTTTAATATTTCCAGTTTTTTAACCTGGGGTATTGGAATTTATATGTATCTTATTATTTGTAAATAGTACATCTTAATTATGTAACTAGTATGAACTTAGGATTATTTATTAGTTTCTATGATTAATATCTATTTCTATTTTTATTATTATATATTTAATATTATTATTATTATTTTATTATACTACATTGTACTGTTCTTTGAATAGATTCTATTTATTGCTCATCTATGAGTAGCCCAGATACTATCGATGGATCTATTTACTTCTTATCTTCTCTAATTAATCAGCTTTCACTCAGATATTCATGAAATGAAAAATTAAAAAAAATAGTGCATGGAGAGACTTAATTAGTAATTATTCTCACTACTGAGATCCGTATTATAGTTATCTTTACATTTATTATTATTAAATTTTAGTAAACAAACAAGTATACGTTATTCCTTAATTCTTATTTTAACATATGTTATTGTGCTACTTACTGAGATCTATGATAACTTTTATATGGAAGTGCTGGAGGTTAGAGGCTATATTATTTCACTTATTATGAATGTGCATTATACTCTACCTGATGATTTATTTATTGAGTATATTTGAGTTTCTTTTGGTCATTATAGTGCTCTCGGTATTTCACCTTCTGATTTTATTCTACAGAAAGCACATTCTCCAACACACAGTTTTCCTCAATATAGGAAAGTGCAATATTTTACCTTTCTCACTCGAATGGATTTGGGAGGCTAACGCATATGTCCAACCTATATATCTTCGAATATAATAGTAAATGTAATATAGTCTCCGCTCTATATACTCTTATCTTAACATCGGACCCTTAATAGTTATCTTCATACCTGAATTATTCTAATTTACTAAGATCTATTTGAAATATCTCATTTTACTTTAATCTACTCACTTCATTTAGTATTATACTAATTCTGCAGAATCTCATATTCTCTACGTTTCACGAATCCTGCTCAGTATCTCTTTTACTGGCACTTGAGCTTGATGGTGATCTTATTAATGTATTATTAGTGTTATATTATATACTTTCCTCAATACATAACACTTTCCCTCAGTAGTTCTATTGGTTTTAAGATAGCTCCAGTGATATTTATTATAGTATTTTATTATTTATTTACATTATTAAAAAACGCAGTAACCGTTTGAAACATTTTGCAACGTGAAATCTCTCCATACAGTCAACTTCATGAGAACAAAAGGAAGTCCGACTTACTTAGAGATCACCTTTCTTTATCACCTATCGCCCTTACGCTCTATAGACTCTATCACCTGTCTTCTTATCGTATTATTAATCTCTTTCGCAAACCTGTCATAGTACTGCTCATCTATCCTACGGAAAGTTAAGATCCCAGGTGCTGCGTGATGAGAGTCTCAATTCTACTTACTCTACACGATCGCGGCAGTAGGCGGCTTTTCACTGGCGTTTATCGGCCGAGTGGTGTGACTGGTGGGGTTATTATTACTTTCTAGTGTAGATCGCTATTGGTTGGTTATAGACTTAGTTTTGTGAGATCTGTTGCGGTGTATCTTTGCAGTCTCACTTTGACCCTCCAAATCTTTGCGGCGCCGATGTTGCGTACTTTATCTCTTTTCTATAGATACCGCAGCGGCAGGTGTTCGAGGGAACTTACCACTCGCGTACCACCACCTTTACGACGCCCTCGTAGCACAAGGGGTGCTGTGTCTGCGCACGAGTTTTGTGTTGATGTAGGTAACTCCAGGCTAGTTCGCTGCGGTGCTTCCTTCTTTCCTGCCACCTCTGTTCTGCGTGGAATTCTATTCCATCTTCTGTGTTTCCTGCTGAATTTAATCTCCCTCACTTTAAAGCCTGCGTCTGTGCTCATCTGCGTAATTTACGCTAGCGGATGAAATTTTAGCGTGCAACACTCCCTCCCTGAATAGGGCTCCCCCCGTGAGTGTTGGTGACAACTGTAAAAAATAAAAATAAAAAAAATAAAATCTTCAGCTGCAGTTACTTTTTTGACCTTATTAGGTTACTTGCTCTAACTCTATGGACACGAAATCCCTTACCATGGTACCGTGATGGTACTATGTGACTACGATAAAATACACCCTCCTACCAAACCTCGTAATACGTTGCGATATGTTCACCTGAATTATACATCCCAATGTTTCGAGTTTTAATTTTAAAATACCATGAACAATTTTATTTTTCCTCTACAACAAAACTGGGAGAAATTGCTTTACAAAATTGTGAGAAATTAGTATACAACCTTTTCAATAGAATTAAAACTACAAATAAGGCTAAATATAAGAAAGATTGCATCACTCGAATGCAATTCTCCTTAGTTTCGAGCCACACACACACACACACACACACACACACACACACACAACACACACATATATATATATATATATATATATATATATATATATATATATATATATATATATATATATATATATATATATATATATATATATATATATATATATATATATTTATATATATATATATATATATATATATATATATATATATATATATATATATATATATATATATATAAAGAACATATATATATATATATATATATATATATATATATATATATATATACATATATATATATATATATATATATATATATATATATATATATATATATAATGGAGAGTATCTTTCAAATCCTCTTCTGATCTTGGCATTTTTTGAAAAGATTTAAAGCTATGCAATATTCTTGCTTTCGTTCTGATATTAACAATGGAATAGAAGATTATTTCTATTCGTAAAGAAGTTTTCTCTCAATATTTGCTTTTTCTATCGTTCGAAAAACGTCGTCGTTTTCCCCAAGTAAAATATTGCCCGACCAATTTGCTAATTGGTATCATAGTTTTAACTTTTAAGCTATCTATATATAATGCAAAATAACGGCAGTTTCATTAAAGTAAGGAATCGTACGAAACAGCAATTAATATTTTGAAGTAAGGTCTAAGATTTGAAGGATAAGTTTAAGTGTGCAAAATCTTACGTAGATTTATATATTAGGAAATGTGATTCAAATGATTTGGAAGATGATACAATAGATTACATTAAAAAAAGCCCAGAACATTGAGATACACTAAATCGAAGAACTTAAATGTAGAAATCAGAGTTCGAAATGATTTAAGCTTATCGTCGAGATAGCAGAAAGGGGTAAACTTTTAGCAGAATGTATTTGACCTGAAGGTATAATATGTAGAAAATTCTTTCGCAATAAAAGCAATGGAGCAAATAAGTAATAAAATAGAAACCTTAAGATTATGATCCAATAACTGCAATTCGCTTAAAATAATTTAGAAACCATAGGAATTTTAAATGTAATCGCATTATGTTTTTATTATTACACGAATTTATGTTATTTAAAGAGGATACATACTTGCTGAGAATTTGTCAGATTCCTTTTTATAATAAAAATTTTCGCACCTCACGAACATTTCCATATTCTAAGAGGGGAATTACTCTAGGACAAATGATCTAACCCTACAAGATTTTCTTCAGAATGATTTGAATGACTTTAAAGCTAGAATATAGCATATAGTTTGTTCAGATTACAGAAGACTCTCAGATAAATTATGTTCATAGCAAATTAATATATTTTATATTAGGTAATTATTTAGCTAAGCGTAGTATGACGTAAAATAAATTTTTTTTCCCGATAATCGTTTATTTTTTTAATATTTTTCCTACCCATGATAATGACGTAAACAGCGTTACCATATCTACCGCTTTCGGTTAAGGTCCGAAAACTCGTTAAGGTTAATTAGACACCGATTTACTGTGTATACCTAACAAAACATATCATAACCGCAACCTAAAAAAAGGAAAACAAATTGTCGTAATTTTTATTTGTTTTTTATGTGGCAAAGTTGCATTGGAAATCTTTCGAAACATCGATTATCATTCAAAAATATCAATGTTTTAATATTACTTTTAGCTTCACAAATACCTTACATTGTTTTTTGATATGTAATTTATTTTTATAGCTTTATGCATTTTTATTGTTTTTATGTACATTGCTTACGAAATAAAGAATTAAAGTCTAAAGTTTATCTATATATCTATCAGTATATTAATAAAAGTAAAAAAAAAATAATTAAAATATATGATAGTTATAGAATAAAATACAGCAATAGATAAAATAAATATTAATAATAATAATAATAATAATAATAATAATAATAATAATAATAATAATAATAATAATAATAATAATAATAATAATGATATAAAATGAAAAAAAAAAAAAAAAAAAATTAATTAAAAAAAAAAATTAAAAAAAAAAAAAAAACAAAAAAAAAAAAAAAAACTGCACTACAGCTACGCATGAATTTTATATGTCGTATCTTTGTCCCCACATTTGCGCCATCTTTAATCCAAGTTAGAAAAGAGGTTTTGGTAATAAAAATTTTGATGAAAGGGAAGAAGGTCTTAAGCCACCAATCAAAAAGTTTTTATTTCAAGACTTTTTTTTTTTTTTTTTTGACATTGTTAGAAATAACACCAAAAAGGGGAAAAAGAATTTACATATAATAACTTTGTGTGTGTTTGTGGTTGGTGTGTGTGTGTGTGTGTGTGTGTGTGTGTGTGTGTGTGTGTGTGTGGTGTGTGTGTGTGGTGTGTGTGTGGTGTGTGTGTGTGTGTGGTGTGTGTGTGTGTGTGTGTGTGTGTGTGGCCATGATTTTATGTCAACACTTCGAAATGCAAACTTCATTTTCACAACTAAATGAATTTTCATTTAAAAATTTTTAATTTCGAATTCAAACTAAGAATACACACACATACGAAATATATATATATATATATATATATATATATATATATATATATATATATAAAAAAAAAAAAATATATATAATATTAAATATATATATATATATTATATAATTATATATTATATATTTATATATATATATATATATATATTTATTATATTAATATATATATATATATATATTATAATTATGATATATATATATACTATATATATTTATATATATATATATAATATATATATATATATATACATACATACAAATACTATAATAAATATAATATATATATATATATATATATATATATATATATTCAAAGAAAGAAAAAAGGAAAAGAAACCTAGAGAAATGACCCTAAAAAAAAAGTTAGGATGTATTCTAATTAAAATTAAGGGTCAAAGTCTAGAACGTGTGTTGAACTACGAAAATTATACTAATCATTTTGAAAAATAGACGAATCATTTTTCAAATTTAAAAAAAAAAAAAAAAATAATAAAAAAGATAACCTAACCCAACCTGACCTAACGTAACCCAACCTAACGTAACATAACGTAACGTAATCTAACCTAACCTAACTCAACTTTTAAATATATAAAGTTTATTATAAATAATTTCTCAAAATAATCAGTTCATTACTTTAACTTTCGTTGTGTGACATGCGTTCTAGACTTTAACCAATTAAGTAATAATTAATTAATAGATTTATGATCTTGGAAGAAATATTTTATTTCTCCACCAGTCACGGGTCGGGTGTACGGAGGTATTAACAAATGTTCGTATGCCATGAATTTGTATCATTACTCCAGACTTTTTTTTTTCATTGTCTAAATGTAGCTCGATTGAAACCCGTTTAAGTTTCATGAAATTAGGTTTCTTCGATATATATATATATATATATATATATATATATATTATATATATATATATATATATATATAATATATATATATATTATATATAAATATATATTGGTTATAATATATATTATATATTATTTATATATATATATATATTATATAATATATTATATATATATTATATATTACACATAAATAAATAATATATATTATATATATTATATATATATATATATATATATAATATATATATATATATATATTATATTATATAAATATTATATATAATATATAATATTATATAGTAGTTGAGGCGCAATATATTTTGGCAGGCGGAAGTGAAACCGGAGTAAAAAAGATCGACCCGAGAGATTTTTTTAATTACCTGGAATTCCGCCTTTTATCGACACGAAAAAAACGAAGGTTTTTTCGAAACAATAAAAATGAATAAATTAATAAATAAATAAATTAATAAAAAAATAAATAAATAAATTAATAAATAAATAAATTAATAAATAAATAAATTAATAAATAAAAAGAATAAATAAATAAATAAATTGATTATAAATCAATAAATTAAAAAAAAAAATAATTAAAAAAAAAATTAAAAAAAAAAAAAAATTAAAATTAAAAAAAAAATTAAAATACTAAAAAAAAATAAAAAATGAAAAACGCTTACTAAGCACGCGCGCACACACACACACACCAAACACACACACACACACACACACACACACACACACACACACACACACACACACACACACACACACACAACACACACCGCACACACACACACACTACAGCACGAGCGAAGATGTAGGCTTAAGATGAGTGAGGCTTGAGCGTGATGACGTAATCTCGTCTGCGTCCCCCCCGTAAGGGGGGGGGACGCTGCCCCCCCTAAAATTAATTTGCTCGTAGAAGGTTGAAATTTGGATAGTGTATAGAAGAAGGAGAAAGGAGTCTGAATCTATAGAGTTTGAATTGACAACAGCATCGGAGCTGGGTCCGATGCGGTGCTTGGTTAGTAAATATTGACATATTAATAATACAATATTGGTGTGTAAAATATAGGTTTTATAAGATCATAGAGTTCGAAATAGAAAGTGTTTGAGACTTCCTTAGGCGAAGGCTCGTTCCCGTCAGCTGGCCCGGGCGAGCGTGTGCGCGCCGCAGCGCGATCCGCCGCGAAACGGGGGCGTGATCCGCTGCGAAATGGGCGCGTGCGCGCGCCCCCGCACTCGCAGGTGCAATCCGGCTCAAGAACGCAGACGTGTTCTGTTTTTTCTTTTTAATAAAATTTTATTTTTTAGATTTTTAATAATGTTCATTTTTTGTTTTGCACTTAATTTTTTTTTTCAAAAAATTATTATTTTTTATTTATTTTTAAATTTATTTATGCTTTCAATGTTTATAACGGTAAAATTTGTAATGTTTTACATACCTAAATCAGTAAATCAGTAAATCATACCATCCAAACACCTTCCTATCCCCATGATTTATTGATCTAATGATCTATTGATCTTTGATTGATTCAAGTCATATTTTTTAACTAAAATTGTCATGTTTTAACATACCCTAAGCAGTAAATCAGTAAATCAGTAAATCAAGTAAATCAAACCACTACACCAAGCACCTCCCTATCCAAGCCATAATCTGATTGCATCTATTTGATCTATTGATCTATTGATTCAAGTCTATAACATAACACAAAACTTAATGTTTTAGCATACCAAAATCAGTAAATCAGTAAATCAAAACATCCAACCAAAAACCTTCCTATCCAACCATAATCTATTGATCTAATGATCTATTGATTCAAGTATATTTTTTACTAAATTGTCAATGTTTCATACCCTAAGAGTAAATTCGGTAATCAGTAAATCAACACTAACCCTCGCAGCCACCCTCCTACCTTCCATGATCTAATTGATCTATGATCTATTGATTCAGTCATATTTTTTACTAAAACTATAATAAATAAGTTCTTTGGATAAAAAGCGGGAAAAGAAAACAAGTTTTTATTTATTTAACATATAATTTTAAGTGCAAACTACATAATCGTTTACACATAAATTTTTAGCATCAAATATATTTACAAGTTTATTTAAAAGAAACATTATTTAAAAACTTTAATGAAAAAAATACAGTATACACCACATAAATTAAACCTGATAGGTTTGTACAGGAAAACATAATGTCTTAACATATTGAACATCTAATTTATATATTAACAAAGATGTTACATAATGGATTACTAAACATAAAATCATGCAAGAGTCAGGAATAAAACAACAATTTCTTTTTATTCTTATATACAACGGCTTCCCAGTGACCATGCTCGAAACATCCGATGAAAGTGTTGAAATGATAAGTCCAGAGTCGGTATCCAATTTTACAGAACCGAGTTCATTACATTGCGAATAACCTAAAAATCTTCTTTCGTTTAAAAAGGCATTTAATATTTGTCTTCTTCATTCTCTTTAAATAATTCAAAATTATATTTCGTACTCTGTCAATCTCGATGAATTTTGAAGGATGTTCTCAAATACACAGAACTGAGATCGAGATGCTCAAACCTTTGTCCAAATTTGAGACTTAAACCTAATGTGCCTTTTCTTAGGATATTGAGATAATAAGCATTACACGCTGAAAGATCAGCTGTGAGATCGTAGGCATATAAATTACTGTTTTCAGTATAATAAGTTTTGAGATCAACACCTGTACCGTTATCGCTGTAAGATACAGCAGTTTTGGCAAATAAATCGTAAAAAGGACGCCGAACATTGAGAATGTGAGCTTCGTTATCATCTCATAATACGAACCAGGTATGGTTGACCATTCGACATGCAAAAACTGATACTCTAAGACCGAAAGGGGTAAATTTAAAGCAGACTTTCCGCGATAGTTTCAGAATAGGCATCGTGTTCTACAATTCCTATTAATACCTTCTGAGGTAAGCTACCATTGACGGATGTTAGATATATTAATACTCGATAATCCTTGGGTAAATTAAAAATTTTAGTCTCAATTCTCTTGATTGGATATTTTGCTGTACCAGTCAAAAGACATTTTTTGATTTCCATATGTTTAAAGGGAGATAATTTCACTTTACGTACATAAAGAGATAAGCATCCAGTAATTTGAAAATAGGTTTTGGAGCGGTAGTTGTAGCTGTAGCGTTGCTTTGAACATTAAGCGCAAATTGAGGAGTAGATCTAGTTAACCTGATGCGGGTGTCCACAGATGGTAGAATAAGTCTTTCTTGAGAGAATATATCACCGTTTACACGTCCATAATATTCGTAAGTGTTATTTTTAGATTAAGCAGCGTTGTCCCTATGTTTCTCTACATCTTTTAAATTGTAATATCCGCATGATTGCAAATGGGACTGTTTAGCATCATCTGAATAATTTAGTAAAGTTACAATATAACTTCGATAAGGGTAACTTGCATCTGATGCTCCTAGAGATGTTTCATTTAAAAACACCTCAAGTTGAATTGAAACATGTATACAGGAAATTTGTCACATACGGTGGATACTGATGATTGTCGGTTCCAGTGGAGATTTGAACAATCTTCGGTTATAACTTAGTCTTCAGAACATAAAAACACATTCACGAAGGATCAAGATACTTGGTCGAAGTGCGGGGATGTTTGATTGAGAGAGGTACATCGGTATTTTGTGGAATGCGTGAAAACGGGATTAATACTAATGGAAAATTGGATTCACGTCACACTGTCTGTGTAGGATTCACAGAAAAGAGATCAATTCGCTCTTACAACAGTCGGGGCTAGAGGGGTGGAGGAAATGCATCTTGCTACTACAGATCGCTGACGTATAGATGAGGAGAGATGATGTTTAACACATTTCTTCATATAACGAAATAGGATGCAGGTATATTATTATATTATGTAAAAAAAAAAGTTAGCCACTTATTCTGTATTGGAGAGCAACATCATCAAATACACTTTTCTTTAGTGTCTTTATTCTTCCTCTTTACAGGTTTCTTACGACCACCTACCACCTTAACCAGTCATCTTACGTCGTATTTTTCGTTTAACATCGTTTAACATTTCATCTGAAACATCGGCTAGTCGACGTTTCAGCACTAACGAGGGTCGACACCACCCATAATATCCTGGATGTGTTTATTCCCGTTCTGGCTGCTTTTTTAGCGATGTATTACCTCCTGATTTAAACAGGGGAATAGCTCTACGAAATAAAGAAGCAAAAAATCCTCCTAACCATATCCCCCTGCTGCATTCTTGGAACACCTGAAGACCTCTTTCTCTTTCATTATTAATTATTATTTATTTACCGGAGCTTTCTTATTCTTATGTGTACTTTGCACACTGCTGTCCCAATTGTGAATGGGTTATGGATTACCTTCCACGTCTCTTACTATAAATACGAATCGAACTCAGTTGGGGCTTACTCAACGGTAAGTAGTGAACATTAGAAAGCTAATAGCTTTAAGCGAACCTTTAGGAAAAATGAACTAACTTTCTTAACAAAGAGGCTTTTAGTATTCCCTACAATACCTGATGGTCTATAATATCTGGTATAACCTATAGCCATACCAGGATTTGGAAACATCTTAGAAGGCATGCATATAAAATGTAATGAACTCTCGGTGTTATTTTTTGAGACATACTCTTCCATCGTTGGTAAATAGGTCCTTTAGAGATGGTTTGATATCGTTATTTCTCAATATTGAGTCTGCATGTGGAGTAATGACATTTACGAAACCAGGCTGCAGAATGGAAAATAGAAATTAAACTTCTATTTTCAGGTTCACAAGAAGTTTTGGAGTATTTAAGGTGTTAACGCGTTATCTTCGTTAACGGATTTATTAACAAAAACACTAAATCTTTACATAACCGACTTGTTTCAAATTTTTTGTTTAATGCCATGAAACACATCAGTAACCGAATTGTAATGACCCCGACTTATGAAATATATATTTTTCATAGAAATATTTTTTTTTCACCATGTACGATAATGTCCATATTAGCTTAATTTTTAATACATCTTTTAACATATTTTCAAATCTTAATGATTATAAATGCCGAGGGGGACTCTGATATATTCTCAACAAGATGCGTCAAGAATTATTTCACTTAAACCAGCTTCAATATATTTCTGCGATCAAAGAAGTTATACGGGTTCAATAATTGGTTGTATAGTCCTGATATTTTAATTTTTCGGATATAGGTCATAGAAGCCGATGATGGCAGAGTTAAAAATAGAAATGATCTCACTCTCCAGTTCACAAAGTAAACTGAATTCAAGTGTTTTCTTAATTTCACTAGCATTTGTATAACTATTAAACTTCGCTGGGTAACGCTATACACAGCACATTTGACAAGATACTGTTTTATTTTTTCTTTCTTTTGATCCTAATATTTTTTCTATTTTATACTCGTGACCCTTAGGATCAAACCGTATTTTCTGTATTTCCTGCTTATAGAACCCTCCTTTTATTTGTTCGCCATGCTAAATCTTCAGGGAGATAGTATATAATTTTAAACGCCGTCAATCGGGAATTCTCTGACGTAGTCTACTTTAAACTTCTATCGACCATGGCCTGTTTCGTACCCTTTTCTGAAAATTTCATCAGTCCTGGATACTCTCATACGTAATCTCCTACTTGTAATTTGTATTTGGTTATCTTTTATTTTTCGTAGCACGGACGACTAGGGAACTGAGGGTTTTGTTCTTCAACATCTTCTAAGAGGGGTCTCTAAGTGTTCTATGATACAGACCTATTATAAGAATAAACCAAGTCCATATATATCTATATATTTTATAATGTATTCACTTTCGGAAAGATATCTATGGGCATTCTTTCTTTTATAGTTCTTTGTACTCTTTCTACTATTGCAGCCTTATTAACTGAAAATGTGTTAAGTACCCCTTATCAATACTCTGTAACATTTCTTGACAACTCTTTACCTAAAAATTTGAACCTATTATCTGACCAATGTTGTAACATCAAATTTGAGGTATCTGTCATCTCTCATGTAATAATTTCTCCTCACAGCTTACAGCACAGTTTTTGACTTTTTATCCTTTAAAACCTTTAACCAATAAGTATCTGGAATATACATCTATCACAAAGAATGTATTGATACCCTTCATTGTAAGATTTATATTTTATCATTTCAGTCAAATCAAGTTGCCAGACGTTATCTAAGTGTTTTTCGTGTTGGAAATTTTTTTCGTATAGGTTTATGCAGAGTAAAAGCATCCTCCCCTTGTAAATAATTTTTCATTCTTTTTTTTATATGTGGAAACCTTGAGCGAACGCTTGAAAGCACTCCATAAACTGTACAGGCTGTTCTCAATTCACATCAAAGTAATATTTATCGACTGTATCCTTTGCCTCCATCGTGATCAATGACATTATCAATAAAAAACATATTCATTTATACTGATAGGGGATATAAAAAGCCGATGTTTATGAAATGATTTTTTTTTCAATTACAAAAAATATTAACTATTTTAAATTACAAATCTAAAAAGAAATAACACATGTATACAGATACAGAAAGAAAACATAGGTTAAATACATAATTTAAAAATTACAAGAACAATACAATCATATAAAAAAGTACAATAATAATTAGGTACTAATCCATTTTGAAGCGAAGTGTGGTTTTTTTCTTATTCTTCCTGCACTTGAACGTAATGTACTTCTACTTATCATCTTTAATCTGTCCGATGCAAAAGAAGTACCAGAGGGACTCACATCTGGTCTAGGAGACATTGGAATATTATCCAGTTCCGTTAATCTTTGTTTATTCTGGATTAAAGTTCTCGGGAAATTAATAGTTTGAAGTTTTTGTTTGATCCTGTTCCAATCTGCCACAGGAGCCTTCTTCCAATCACGCGAGAGATCAGATATCAAGTCAACAATATTCGATCCTGCTATTGTTTCTCCGTCAATTGATATTACAGATCTCTGTACAATCTTTCTTCTTTCAAAATCTTATAAATAGCTAAACCCCGTTTTCTTATTCCTCATTGGAAAATTTTCCTTGAGTAATATGTTTTAAATTATCTTCTCTTTTCACTTCAATCTTAGTATCTGGTGCTGGAGCTGAATCTTCCTTAGGTGAATTTAGTAAAACTTTTAGATCTACTTATTTTTGTATAGCATTTTGATATAGGATTCTTTTTTCATGAATGTTAACATCAGAGTTTAATATTTGATGCAGTTCCTTCTCGTAATTATTTATCTGTTCAACTTGCGGATCATATAAACTCAAAGGCTGCTGTTGAATCAACGATTGATAAGGGTTATACCCTATCTGTTGCAGTTGAGGGTTTGTTTGAGGCTGTTCGAACAGTTGTTGTTGTTGTTGCTTTTGTTGTTGTTGTTGTTGTTGTTGTTGGTTGTTGTTGTTGTTGTTGTTGTTGTTGTTGTTGTTGTTGTTGTTGTTGTTGTTGTTGTTGTTGTTGTTGTTGTTGTTGTTGTTGTTGTTGTTGTTGTTGTTGTTGTTGTTGTTGTTGTTGTTGTTGTTGTTGTTGTTGTTGTTGTTGTTGTAGAGGTAGGGTTCCTGTATTATATTTCAACTTCTCATAATCGCTGTAGGGTAAAACCACTACCTTCTTCATCATTGAGCAAGCCACTTGGTTATCAAAGGTGCTATAACGGAAAAGAGTAAAGGTAGGAACACACCCCCACCTTTCTGTAATAGCTTCTTTTTATTTTTAAGTTTTCTTACGTTACCAGCAAGTTTTTTAATGATGTTTCTATGACGACGTAACTTCACCTTCTGAGGTCTGTTTAAAGGAACATTTCCTTTTATAAGATTTAGGCATACTTCTGCTTTACATTGTATAAATTTTTCATCTTCACAGATCAGTTTACGTTTTTCAGGTTTCAGGTTTTTAAATTTTCTCATAAGAGGTAAATAATCTGCTACTAGAGTACTCATTATTCAGGTATGTATACTGTCTCAATCTCGTTAGGCAAGATATTTGTACGAAGTAACACTCTAATGGCGTGTTCTTAGAGAAGCTCAACAGAGTAAAATAAACCGTGAGGGTAGAGGTAACTTTCTTATATACTTTAGGACTCTTTACGTTGAGTAGGGAACATTTGGGTAGCCAAACATTGACTGACTCATATCCCTTCTTTGCCCAAACAACAATAAATACTGTGTGTTTAAAAGACACATCCTCATATACGTTATTACTGATGAAAAGAATATTCTGGTGTTATATAAAAATCTGTTGTGTTTATATGAGAGTAAACTGTGAAAGTTTCAGCTATATCCTCATTTTCAATTTATGCATCAAATCGTCAAGGATTATAACTTATTGTGACCCTGTAGTATTTTCCAACACAGACTTTGACCATGTATACTACCTTCGTAAATTGAATCACATCTTTGTTAATCATTAACTTTTCTTTGGTAAACACTGTAGCAAAAATGATTTTAAGCAGGCTTTTTGCTCGAAAATGTTCAACCTCTTTTAAATATGTTTAATAAAGAAAGGTTTTCCCGCAATCCTGTTAGAGAGATCACAAGCACATTGTAGCATTTAGCACGGAAACATAAATTTACGCAACGTCCATTATAGAATAACACCCAAACCTAATGGAAGCAAGAATAAGGTCTTCACCTTATGTTTAAATGCTTTAAAATAAAAAACTTTTTTCTTTTCCGCTTTTTATCCAAAGAACTATTATTATTATATATAAAAGAAAAAATAGACTTGAATCAATAGATCAATAGATCAATAGATCATGGAAGGGTAGGAGGGTGCTGAGGGTAGTTTGATTTACTGATTTCCTGATTTACTGATTTACCTGCTTTAAGGGTATGTAAAACATGACAATTTTAGTAAAAATATGACTTGAATCAAATAGATCAATAGATCAATGATTATGGTTGGATAGGAAGGTGTTTGGATGGTTTGATTTACTGATTTACTGATTTAGGGTATGTAAAATCAT
Source organism: Trachelipus rathkii (assembly GCA_015478945.1). NCBI lineage: Eukaryota > Metazoa > Arthropoda > Malacostraca > Isopoda > Trachelipodidae > Trachelipus > Trachelipus rathkii. Next base: position 24,443 of record JABUQX010086726.1, read on the forward strand.
TACAATTTTAGTAAAAAATATGACTTGAATCATAGACTCAAGTAGATCAAAATAGATCAATAGATTATGGTTGGATAGGAAGGTGTTTGGATGGTTTATTTACTGATCTCTAAACTGCTTTAGGGTATGTAAACATGACAATTTTAGTACAAATATGAACTTTGAATCATAGATCAATAGTCATGTAGATGCAATAGATTATGGGTTGGACAGAAGTGTAGGTTGGGTGGTTTGATTTACTGATTTACTGATTTAGGGTATGTAAAAACGTAAATTTTTACGTTATAAACATGAAAAGCATAAAAAAATTTAGTAAAAACAAAAATAAATTTTAAAAAAATAAATTAAGTTGAAAACAAAAGCTCACTCGTAAAAGCTAAAAAATAAAAATTTTATTAAAAGAAAACAGAACACGTCTGCGTTCTTGCGCCGGATTGCACCTGCGGGTGCGGGGGCGCGCGCACGCGCCCATTTCGCAGCGGATCGCGCCCCCGTTTCGCGGCGGATCGCGCCTGCGGGCGCGCACACGCGTCGGCCCGGGGCCAGCTGACGGAACCA